>JAEQBH010003473.1:0-219115 GCA_016808115.1 Tetrastigma voinierianum | reverse complement strand
TAAAAATTCCCGTGAAAGGAAATCAGGTAAAACATTTGAAGATCCTTTGATAAATTCAATTTCAAAGTCAACGATAATAGCTTGCCGTCTGGCAAGTCTCATTTTGAAACTAGATTTTGAACATCCTTTTGTAAAATCTCTTTTGCACTTTTGCAATCAACTCTTAAAAGGAATTTTCTGTTGAAAACATCACTTTGAAATTTTTGAATGCATAAAACAATGGCTAAAATCTCTTTTTTAACCGTTGAATAATTCAATTGTGGACCACTCGAACACAGTGAAATCAACAATTGAAATTTTGTTTTACAAAATCTTGTTTTAGATTCCACCATATCTAAGTTTGAGCGTCGGTCTCTATAATGAGGAAGGCCGAGGGTGAGGATTCCTAGCGAGAAGTTCATAACACAATAATTTGACTTGTTTGACTACCTGGGTGTGTTCCTCAGACCAAGGTAAAGGATTTTTCTTTAACCTTTGAAATAAAGGTTTAATCAAAGTCCTAAGGTTTGGATAGAACTCAGCAACATAGTTTAGGCTTCTAAAACCTTTATGGCATGTTTTATCTTGATTTCATCGAGGAAATTTTCAGCAAATTCCTATTGCTCTTTTTATAGGTTTTATTTGGCCTTGATAAATATCAAATCCTAAAAACCTAATATTTGTTTGAAACAGTTTTACTTTTGTTGCAGAAATAACTAAACCATTATCTCTTACAATTTTTTGAAAAATTCTTAAATGTTTGAAATGCTCCTCTATTGAGTTTGAAAATATGAGAACATCATCAATGTAAACAATAGAAAATCTAGTGTATTCATTGAATATTTCATTCATCATATTTTGAAATTCAGAAGGGGCATTTTTGAGACCAAACGGCATTACATTCCATTCATAATGTCCAAATGGAACTGTAAATGCAGTTTTGTATCTATCTTCTGGTTTAATTTGAATTTGCCAAAAACCAGACTTCATATCAAATTTTGAAAAGATTGTTGCATTATAAATCCTTTGAATTAAATCCTTTTTATTAGGTATTGGATACCTAATCCATTTGTAGGACTTGTATTCAATGGTTTATAATTGATCACTAACAACAGGTTCTAACTCTCTCAAGTTCTGAAGCTTTACGGACATAAAGAATTGCACAACTCATGAGTGAATGACTTGATCTTATTAGTTTTTATCTAGAGATCATTAATCTCTTTTGCAATATTCAAGAGTTCGAGGACTCATTTGAATAGTGCAGCTTTTGTAGGAATTTGTCTTTCAGAGAAATCTTTTTCATATGGTAATGAGACCATATGCTGTTTTATTCAAAAAGCATTTGGTATAGAAAACAAATTTTCTTCAATTTGTTTGAATATTTTTATTCTTTCTTGAATTTGTTATTGTAAATTCTCTTGAGGTTCTTTATGTATTTCTTTTGAAGGAAATTTTACATGTTTTGTTTTTGTTGAATTAAGAAATAAAATCTTGTACTTGATTTATTTCTTCTTCTATTCTTATGAATTCAAATAAAATTTCTGACCATTATATTTTGGTTTTTAATCCTTTATTATCAATTTGAAAGGATATAGTGTGTTAGGAAGGAGTTCCTAAAACAATTTGATGACTTATATTTTTGACTAGTAAGGCTAAAGTTTAATACAAATACCATTTTTACCAAAATATGACCTTGTGGTATCTTGTATTGAACAGCTAAAGGATCGTACAGCGTTGATAACTTTGAGATGTTTTACCACCACGGTATCGGTGGATTTAATCTCTTCACGAATACAATTCAAATCCAGCTCTGAATCGATCAAAGCTATAAAAACTTCTTTGTAATCGGGTTGATTTTCAAGCGTTATCTTTGTATACCATCTTTGTTTTGTACAATAGTCATACTATGAACAAAAGTTTCAACTTCTTCATTTGTTTCACTTGTTAGATCTTCTTTTTGGATTTCTAAGTTGGTTATTCTTGTATCTATATTTTGATTAAAGAGTTTTAATTCTTTAATTTGAATTTGTATTTGTTTTACTTCTTCCTGCAAATCTTGCAAAGTTGCAGGTTCTTTATAATATTGAAGTATATCATTTTATAAGAAGTTGATAAATTCTGTAGGCTGGTTTTTGAATTTTGTTGTTCTAGCACTTTTCTTATATATTTTGCCTTAGTTTCTTTATCTTCGATCCGATCGATCATTTTAGTAATTCTTGATCAGCAGTTAACATGTTTATTTGACATAAACAATTTTCTATTTTCTCAATTTCTTTTTCATTTTCAGAATTTGTTTGAGATTTATCAGTTTCAGAAGATGAAGTATTACTCTCAGAATAATATTCTTCTTCATTATCTGATAAAACATTTACCTTGTTTTAACAATTAGGGGCAATATGACCCTTTTGACCACATTGAAACATCTAACTTCCTTTTTATGATGTTTTTATTTTGTTGTTTTCGGGGTTTTTTAGATTTAAATTTTTTTATCTTTAAATCTTTTGAATTTTATAAGGTAATTCCCTATAAGGTTTTGATTTTTGGAAATTTGACTAGGTGGGTGGCATCGAAATATATGTGTGCTAAAAGAACCTAAATCTTTTAGAAGCCTTTAGGTCTTTTTAACATGATATTGGGTTGAGTTGAAACATAAATTGAGACCTTCTTTTGACACACTTAAGAGATCACCATAAGTAAGGTTGTCAAATTGGATTGTTCCTCCAAATTTTTCTCTAAGGGTTTCTTGAACTCTTTCATTGAAAGCCTTAGGAAGACCATAAAGGAACCTTTCTTTCCAATAAGAGGCTCTTGCATCAGCTCTTATCATTAGTGTTGCTAAGAACACATCATAATACCATTTAAGGTGCTGGTGTTCTACATCTTAAATTTTGTAGAATATCTGAAGTTCTTTCTCCATAAATGTTTGGATCACCTATGAAGTGTTTGGTTATAGCATAAGCTAATCTTATATTTGCATTTTGCTCTCCTTCCTCATTTGTACTTTTTAGAATATGAAATCTTTCCTTTTCACTTAGGTAGTTATCCCACCAAAGTTTTAAGGTGCCATTGAAACCTGCTGTAACTAATTGGACAGCGTTCCAATCATCATCAGTTTGCAAATAAGCAGTTGCTGCCATTTGCATTTGACGAATTACATTGAAGATTTCATGTTCAGAAAGGCCATCTATATTCCAAGAATAGATGTCATTGCTGTTATAACTATTTTGTTTTGGCTGTTTCTCCTCAAATTGTAAATCTGGGGGAGTAGGTCTTTGATAAAAATTTTTTGATCTTTGATGCCAGGTTTTTAGCCTGTTTATTTGTTCTTCTTGTCCAGAAGTATCTTCCATAAGATTTTCTGAAACAACAGAATTTGTTTCTGAACCACTTAGGAAGTTTACTTGTGTTTTTGAACAAGAGGGATCTTTTATTTCTATTCCTGCTAGTTTTTGGGTTAAAAGTCTTATCAATTCATCATTGTTTTTATTTCCTCCTAATTTGACAGGTTTCATTGGTTTAAAAAGAGATTTTCTTTCTTCTTTTCCTCTTTTTCGAGGTTTGTAATTTTTTGTAGAGCATTTACTTTCTATTCTATTCATTTAGGTTAATGATAAGAATAAAGACAGATCTAGGTTATATATTATATTGGTCAATGATATCACCCTTACATCATAGAAAAATCCTTATTTGTTAAGGTCATTGGAAATTAATCATTATTTTCTTATTATTTTAAAGCAAATCATATTTGCATACTTTAATCGTTGTAGAACCTCTTATCACCTTCAAGGCTCGACTAAAATAATTTTCAATTTATATATATATATTTTGTCAAGACAAATCAACAAGATTTAAAAAAAGTGTAAATAATTACAACTAAAATTGAATTCCACAGTAGTATGAGTTAGTGCGTCCATTAGTAATCATTCATTCAAAGTAAGTACCTTGGACAACTATGGACACTTGGACAACGAAAATTGAATTCCACCTGTTAATTATGAGTTGGATTTCCATACTTTTGTTATAAAGAAAAAGACAACAAGTAAGAAAAATAAAAGGTTAAGAGTCAAAGCCTCAAAGATGGCAACATATGATAACTATGGACACTTGTTGAATAAATATTGTGAGACCCTCTATTAATTAATTATAAGAATATTATGAAATAAAATCATCATGACCAATATTGGTTTAAAACTTATGACATGTTTGGTGGATGATTTTAAAAATAATTTTAATTTTGTAAAATAATAAACAAAATTTTCTATATCATGACCTTGATGTTGACTAGTGATAAAATGATGGAGAACTTATAATCGAATCATACAAGATACTACCAACGTAATTCTTATCTAAGTAATATATATATATATATATATATATATATATATATATATATAACATTAGTTGTTAATAGTTTTAAAAATATATATTTTAAATAACCAAAGGAAGCCTTAGATTAAATTTGGTTCTTAGAAAAGCAATGAGAAAAAGATAAAGTTTCCTTTTGGATATCCATAAAAAATTTAAGGAAAAAAAAGTAAGAAATTTAAGCTCTTGAGGCTTGTCTTAAATGGTAAAGAGATGTGATAGATTTATAGGAGATCCCATACATGAGTTGTGATGCCCCTATTTCTGGGGGTCAATTTTTATTTATTTTTATTTTCTTGGCACACTAGACGGTTACGCATGACATAATTTTAAATCGGCGCCGTCGTTGTCTTTGTTCTTGCGCCGAAGACCTCTGGTCGCAGCGCCCGAGCCATACGCTCGCCTTACGGCGTTGTCGTTGCTCGCGGGTCCCTTTCATGCGTGCTGGCACAGCTGGCTGCGCGGCAGCCTCTCTTCGCGTGACACACCTAAACAGCCACAACATGGAAGAATTCCATGTTACGAAATTCTCTGTCGCTGACGAGCTCTTATCTTCTTGGCGCATCTTGGTCGCGCTCACCTAGGTTGAGTTGTGTGCGGGCCCGGCCTGAGAACCGTGTCACGACACAGGAATTCCTGTCGCGACACAGGCTCAATAGAAGCTCTATCGCGACCAGGAATTTTCTTTCGCGACCCACAGTCGAAAATGGGCAATAGACCACCCTTTTTTTTTTTTGCACTTCCAAATTTCTCCCAAATGCAGTAATTTCAATACTATTACCTTTATTACTCAATTTTGAATTGGTTAAAATATGGGAAATTATTAACACTACATAGAACGAGTCCCGAAACTAAGTTTTATTACAAATCTTATTATTTATCAACAAGCGGATATTGATCAGGTACAAAACACATGAATAGGTACATACACTGCCTTTTTCACAATTAATCTCTTGGACTTGTTTTGGCTCGTATTTTATATTACACAAAATATTTCCTATGACAGGGTGAGCAATGCCTAGTAGAAAAATTATTCTACAAGGGCTACTCTCAACCTAAAATACGCATGCAATGACACACATACATCATGCACATTCCATGAAAATGCAATCCCACCATAGATTTATTTTTTTCATGTCGTATGAGATTAGACTCGCATGCGTGGCTTAGTCTCGATTGACTCCCTTGCATGCAATGCAAGTGTGAAAACCCATCATTAGTGTTCTTTAATGACATTTTTTTCTCCAAAACAAAAACTTTTCTTTTGCATAGTCAAAATCCATTGGACCGTTGATATTTACTTGTTTTACACCAGAATCGGTGTGTTTTATTTACAGGTAGCAATTTGAGGATCTCACGCGAGGCTCGCATGCCTTCAGAGCACTTTCGCGAACTTTCGCCGTTGAATACATATGTCTAACAGAATAAAATTTGGATTTTTCTGCTGAGAGAGATCTACCGTCTTAACACTTGACACACTATTTGTTTATTTATTTTTCATGTCATGCAGCAGTGATGTAACACCGGAGTCCCGAGAGAGTGTACAGTGCAATCTTGTAGGGTGTATAAGAGTACCAAGTGTCACATTGCTTAGTATTTTGGAGACTAATGTAGGAAATGTCTTATGGAACCGAATTTGTGAGGTATTAAAACAAGGAATTTCAATTGTCTTCATTGGCTTAACAGGACATGTGTAAGTCATAAAACAAAGTATAGATGGGCATGATACAAATAACATAAGTTACAATTGAAAAATTAAAAAGAGATGGGGACTAGGGTATAATTTAGGCAAAGTTTAGCATATAAATAGAGAGAGGGAGACAAAGCGAACTCATTTGGTCTCATATTTTAGCTGGGAGGCTTCACGGTTACAGAAGGAGAAGGAGAGAGCCAAGGGGAGGGAGAAGTCGAGATCCAGGTATGTTGTCTTGGGATCAAATGTATTTTGGATTCCTAGGGCTTTGGTATGGAATTAGATGCTCCTTTGGTTTTAGGTTTTGTGCAAGATCACATAAACCTTTGTATTGATGAGGGTTATGAGAGTAAAACCCCGATTGGGAAAAACAAACATGGAATCATCAAATTATGGCTGGTTTTATAAAGCGTGGTGGACCTTAGGTAGTGTTCTTGGATTTTCACCTAAGGTTTTGTGGTTTGAGGTTCCAAAGCACCAATTCAAGTGTTGTGGAGTTGTTTTTGGATGATTTCCATGATAATTCTTGAGGTGTTAGGAATTATAGAAGTTGTATGAAGTGAATTGGTATCAAAAGTGGGAAAATAGAAAATGCTGAAGCGAATTGCATAGGTGTACCGATACATGTCTGAGAGTGTACCGGTACACCCTCAACAGAATACAAGGTGTACCGGTATGTGGGGTGTGCGGTACACCTGAAAACAAACATGTACGGTACATATTCGGGGTGTCTCCGGTGTATGTGTGGCCAAAATGCCCGGAATGCTATGTTTTTCGTGTATTTAAGCGGTCATTACCTTCAGATAGTTTAGGAACCTTATTAAATGATTAAGATATGTTCGAATAAGATTAGGACTTGACGAAAACGTAGCGTACCTCGCCGCCTCGGCGATATTCATTGAGTGTGATTAAGTATAGGAAGTACGTTAAGTTTATCGTGATATGACGTTAATATATCATTAGTGTCGTTTGAGGAATTAACAGGTTAAAAAGCAAGGCGGGAAAAGTGTGGAGCTGTTGTAAGTTTTAACAAGCGAAGAGGTAGGTGTTACAAGCTACATTTTCCAAATACTAATGTATTATTATTATTGTATAAATTGTTTTACACTAGTATTTCATGAACAAATTGCAAACCATTTTCAAGCGAGCAATGAATTAGAAAAGCAAGCAAATGGTTTTGAGTTAAACCATTTTTGAAAAAGAAAGCATTGGTTTTAAATTGTAAAACCATAATTAAGCAAGCAAGCAAGTAAGCAAATGGTTTTGAATAAGTAAACCATTTTTCAAGCAAGCAAGCAAATAAATGGTTTTAAAGTGTAAAACCATTTTACAAAAAACAAGCGAAGCAAGCAAATGACAAAGAATATTTCGCAGCAGGCCTTCCCTAGTTCAGCAAGCAAATGGTCGGTATTTAAATGCGTTGCACGGTGGTGTTAGGGTCTCATACATGCATTTAGTTTTGCTGGTCGGCAAACTTAGGACATCATCATGCATTTAAAGGAGGCCGTGCTTGCGTCTGAGGAGTATATAAGGGTTATGAGCTCTAACTAAATTATGGTGATGGCGACCCAGTCCAATTCACCATATTCTGGGAAAAGGTGATGCGGACAAGGTCCTTCCGCCTGATCGATGCCAGGCTCCGTGTTCACTAGGGTACAACAAGCAAAAATAGGCCTCCAGTTGTTGATGTTTTACAAGCATGATATACAGTTTTGAAAAATCAACCATTGGTTCCCGGTCGCTCAGGCTTCCGGAGAGTTTTAAAGCAAATGGTTGAGCCTAGGCTCCCGTTTAGATTTCAAAACGATCGGTTGAGCCAAGCTCCCGTGGGATTTTAAAGCAAACGGTTGAGCGGACTCCGTTTATTTTCCCGACATGCGGTTGAGCGAGCTCCGTATTTATATGAAAAGTTTGAGAAGCTTTTAAAGCGAAGGTTTGTGAAAGGATTTAAGAAACTTTTCAACAAAGATAAAACAGCGACAAAAATTTTAGGGGATTTTATAACCTTCTAAGCAAAACGAGAAGCAATAAAGAGTTTTACAAGCTTTAAAAGAAAAGCAAAACAAACAGCAATCTGGCAATAATGAAGAAAAGTTTTAGAAACTTTTAAAGTAAGCAAAGCAAAGTAAAGCTTATGGAAAATATTTGTAAAGAGAGTTTTACATTTTGAGATGTTTTCGAGGAGAAAAGCAAAACAATTTATGACATACACTCTTGACTCGTTTAACTCATTATTTTCCATTTTAAAAACTATTTTCCCGGAGTGCAGTGCATGAGTATTTGAACCTGATAAGTTTAATCTGGCTATAAATGATGCCAAGTGATATTTTGTAAGAATATACTTTGGTTGTATAATGGGACATATGTACATAGTATAATTTGTGAGAATGTGTTGGTATCTTGATTTGCCATATTTGGATATAGTGTAAATTGGATGTATCTGAAGTTTGGAATTTTGGTATATCACAGTGATCATCTTTGTAGAAGTTTTTCATTCTTAGATTTTGCAAATCCTAGGATTAGAAAATAAAGAAAATTTTTATAGGAGAGTTAAGCAAACAATACCTTAGCTTCATGGGATTTCTAGTGGTTAAGTACTTGGTGGGGATTTACAGTGGAGTGGCGGCACCCGCGGCCCGGTAAGGGGTGGGGGTGTGTCACGTGAATCTCAAATTTTGGACGTTGTCCAATTTTCGAGTTCACCACACCTTTACCAAGAATGGTGAATAACTATTACCATGCACACACACCTGACTCAACGCGATGCCCTCGTGCATATGAAATGCAGATATGTCATTTCATGCTATGTCATGTTACATGCATAATGAGAGCTATATCTGACATTACTGACATGGATAATTATATATATATTTTTATCTAATTTATATCCATCAAAAAACATATATCCAACATGATCTTCACGCACGGCAATGTTATTCAATCCATGATAACACAATGACCACAATTCAAACCAGCAAAATAGGACGCCTCGGTCCTTCACGTTATAACCATTTTTGGATTTCCGGTAAATACCAAATCATTTATGCAAAACACACAACAAAACACGAGACATCGATCAAGAGATCAAACCAATCTCAACCTGATCCCAGGCTATCAGGAACTAGTCCAAAAATTTCTAATATCGATTGAAAATCATGACTAAATCACCTTTGTCGATCTACAACTAGAAAACCCTACATTAAATGACTTTTAGGCTAAAAATAATTCAAGTAAGAAAATTCTCTACCTCTTAAAGTTTTAGCGAAACTCCGTATTTTGGCACCACGCGCCGTTTTAGATGCGTGGAGGCAAACTTTAATTCTCGGACGGTCGAACATCCATCGGAGCATGATCGTTTTCTTTTCTCCCTTTTCTTCCTTTCTCTAACCGTTTCTTCCCTCTTTTTCTCCATTTTCCTTTTCTCTTCACAGTTCGTGCGAATTGATTAAAGTGGAAGCTTTCCCTGCTATCTTTTGTATCATCCTCACATTTTCATATTTTCTTATTTTCCTTTCTTTTTCCTCACCTGAGTGCACCACATGACTCATGCCAAATGTCACTCCCTAGGGTGCCATGTAGCATCCATAATCATGTCATGTGTCTGAACACTACAGGGTGTCTCAAAAAACGTCTGAAATTACGTTTGTCTCGGAATCCTGAATTTGATAGATAACTAAGTTTCATGGCAATTCATGATGAAATCCAGTTAGTCATCCATGATCAAAAATTTCGTTTTCAACTGAAATTCTTGTTTTACCATTTTTTTGAGAAAATTAAATTTTTTTTATTGGTTTATGAATCCTTGTAAGAATGAAGATACTACATAAGTAAACTCCATCATGTCCCATGCTGCTCATATGGTAGAAGTTCAACATTTTAAAAAGGCAGGATATAGGGAGGGGAGAGGTTCGGGTTTTAGTTCCATTGGGGATAATTTACTACATTGTAACTAAAATATTTAGTTGTAAAAAAAAGAGTACTACATATTATACAAAGTGAATAGAACTAAAAAAAAGGAATTTAAGTTCCCTTATTTGGTTAACCATAAAAAAATTAATGAAAAAAAGATTGCTATTTTCTAAAATGAATTCTTTTAATATTTTCTTATGCACTTATGTATGTTTTAAGGGTGAACGTTTTACCACTTGAGCTAGACATGATAGACAAAAAACAATAATTTTTTTATAACATTTTTCCTTTTCCTAATATTTTTAGGCCTTAATTTATTTATTTTTTCAGACATTTCAATAATTGAGGGTGTAATAAATTTTGTTGGGGTTAAGAAATTATATAGGAATCTTTCAAAAAAATAAATTTTATAGGAATGAATTCAAAATTTTGAAATGACCCCAAGAGAGGGCTTCCTTCAAAAGATGGCTAAGTGATGGGCAACCTAAAGGGGCAGATGAATGGTCCTCTCCATATAAATTTGGTCGGAAAAAAAAAAGAAAAACCCAGATGGTTATTTCTTATGATTTGGTGGGAAAATGAAAAATAAAGAATTTGATAAAAGGAAAAAGAAAGAAAAAAGTGAAAGGGAAAAGGGTGTTCTTCCTATTACGTGATTGAAGAATGACAAAGCAGAGGGCAGCTCCACCTACTTTGCTCTTTACCAATGAGGTCAAAAGTTTCAGTCTACAGACAACCTTTTCTAATAAATAGGGATCCTTGGTATTAATTAATTATTTTAATTTTCCTAAACCTATAATTAGAGAAAATAACAACTTTATGACACAATAACCTTATTTTATTTTTCTTGAATGTATAAAAAACCATGGAATAATAATAATTCATTATTTGTCATATTTCTTATAGAAAAGTCTTATAAAAATGGATTTTGAAAATAAAGAATAGATTTTTTAATGATGGACAAATAGCCTTTTCCCTTTGATTGGTAAAATTTGAGGAAAAATATAAACGAAATGAGAAAAAAAAAAATTTATGAAAGAAAAGTGAAAGAAAAAAAGATTAATAAAGTATTTTATTTATTACTTCAAACATAATATTTATTATAATTCACTAATGTAAAGATTAAATAATTTATAAATGTATAAGTTTTTAATTAATTTTAATTATATTTAAATTTTTTATGGAACAGTAAAAATATGAGTATATTTCTTTGCTTAATAATTTCTACATTCCAGTACAATAATGAAGAAAGGAAAGATGAAAAAAAAAACTAATAAATTTTTTATTTACATTTCAAACTCATTTCTTATGTGAGTTAATTGATAAAAAATAAAATAGTACCAAATATAAGGCTAGCTAATTTTAAACAATTGATTTTCTTTGATGTTTACTATAAAATAATCAGATATAAAAATAGTCATCTTTTTTTGACATTCTTTTTTCTTTTACTATTCTGTGAACAGATGTTCACTCGTCTTATAAATTTAACCATGTAATAAAAATATCATATCCTTTTTTTTTTCTTCTTGATCATTTAAACCAAAAACTCTTATAAACTGAATATAACAAAACATACAAATCATATAAAAAAAACCCAACAAACAAAGCTATTGTATTATCAATACAATATTTTTATATATAAAAAATTGTATTATACCTCCTATGAAATCAATTGTTAAATTAAATTTTAATCTAGTTTGATGGGGAAAAATGGAAAAAACTCTCTAAAATGAGGAAGGGAAACTTGATGCCTTGTTCAGTGTTTTGAACCAAGGGTTGGAAGGAATGACAGAAAACATATTCATAAATAATAAATAAACAAATAATTTAAAGTAAAATGATAAAATAAAAATAAAATAAGCACACTCCCTAGTATGATAGCAGTGAATAGTAGTTCTCAAGAGTCACACCTAAAAAAATAAAGTTCAAGACTAATCCTTTTGCACTTCTTTGAATGTCACAGTATATGATCTTTTGAAGTTTATTATTATCTGTGATTTGGACTTTCATTTCTCGTGTTGTATTTCCCATTCTCTTTCCATCTATTATCCGCACTTTTCTTGTTTCTGCACCACAGATTAAGCCCTACACGAGAATTTACTAAGGATATATTTGGTTTTATTTTAGAAAACTATTTTGAACGAATTTTGGCCACTAAACACAAGAAGTTTGAGTTTGTTTATTTACTATTTTTTGAGAGCTAGTTTAGTCGCTGAAAAACAAAGAAAAATATAAAAACAACGTTTGTTTCTTTTTTGATTTTGAAAAACATAAAGACCAAAAGTACTAAATTAGAGAGAACATGAATAGTTTTAAAGAAGAGCAATCATGTTTTTGTTGTTTTTCAAAGACCTTTTTGATGCAGTTTTTAAAAAATAAGAACTAATAAAGGTCTTTATGGCTTGTTCTTATTGGCTAGAATTTAAGCGTTTTTTATATTATATGTTTTTTGTTAAAACTGGGATTATCATGTTTTTCTGTTTTCATCTCATATATTCAAAACAAAAACAGTTTTAAAAATAATAAACCGGGCCTTGTGTTTATTTTGTTGTAGATCAAGGTGATGGATATTACAATGATCAAGATCAAAAATAGGTAATTTGTTAATTATTTGAGTGGGACATAAAGTTAGCCATTACTTCTGGTTTAAAAGGTATCACTTGTCATTGAAGTGTCCAGTGTGTCACCCATTGTATTGAAGTGAAAGGACATAATAATTTAATTTGATATTACTTTTTATATGTTCAATATCTTGATTTGTTATAATATTATTTTTGAGAGATTTTCCTCCGTCATCATGATGATCGATGAGGCTAATTTCATTGGCCTTCTTTAATATTTGGATTGAGTATTTGGCCATCATTAGTTTATATTTTTTACTAAATTATTCTCTACTTTTCTCATTTGTTTGATTTTGCTCTCCTCCTCTCCCGGAATAAAGGAAAGATTTGATGAAATTTTAAATGAATAGTTTTTTTTAAACAAAATTTTAAATGAATAGTTAATCAGAATTTATTTTAGAGTATTTCTAGAAAACACTTTTAGCAAAGCTAGACCTTTGGCAACATTTTAAAAATATTTAGAACAAAAATTGAAAAATCACTTATAGTACTTCTTAGATAAGTCTTTGATCTGTGATTTTCCAAGAAATATTTTTACAGTTTTTCTTTTGAAATTTTTAAGTTTTTGTCTATCTGAATACAATTTGCTTTCACAAAGTGTTTCTTTCTGAACTTTTAACTCATTTACTATTATTTTTAATTGAATAAAAAATAAGATTAAAATAAGTTTTTCTACTTAATCTAAAGAGTTGGCTCATTCAAACAATTCTCGTTCAAAGTTAAGTTGTATTTAGCTATGTTTTAAGAACATGACCGGTACGAAAAAAGTTATTGGTTTATAATTTGGGGGTTGGTCATCAATTGATAGTTTCATCAATCAAACTAAGTTGTTTCTGTTTGAATTTTAAAACATTAATATTTAATCTATATGTAAGATATGGATGAGAGTATTCTTATAATTGAGATATGTGTCTTTTTAATCTATTTTAACTCGTCGATCATAGTAATAAACAATTTAAAAGTTTGAACAAAATTGACCAACCTAATAATATATGTAAAATAATTGGATTAAAAATTAGTCTCATCATCATGAACAACAACATTTATAAAGTTTCTAATCCAAGCAAAATAGTTTCAAGATCTATGTAAAAAAAATTAAGAATTATAATATTACAATAAATGCGAAAACATACCTGGATCCATAGGTTGTTGAAGATTGTGAGTTTTGGATATTTTTAACACGTATATCCGAGATTCCTCTATGTTTCTCTCCGATGATGAGATGCCTAGAAATAACAGAGTAATACGTATATATAAGGGATCATAACCCTGAAAAATTTAATTAGTAAAATTTCGACTTCGTCCGTCATAAAATCAGAATAAGAAATTTACTATCTAGTATCTACATACAATATACCATACTTTATTATATGCTTCAACTCATTATTTAACATTAATTAGATCACTGTTATTTTGGGTAAATTTATATAATAGCACTTAATAACATATATGGGCCCACATATATTATTTTTCCATCAATGTCATCTTAAAGTTTTGAAGGTGTAAGGAATTTGAGATGTTTGGAGGATTTTTTTTTTCAAAGAGCTAAACCCTAATTTTAATACATGAACATGAAATGGTGGTTGAGTGTGTCACCCTATTTCCTCTTTATAAGTGAAGGGATTCCATGTCTAAAAAGTATAACCCCACAAAGATGTAAATAAGAAGACAAGAGAATTCATGCATGCATGTGGGAAAATCTTAGAGTTTTGTCATTAGCTTCTCAAAATACATGCTAACACCTCTCAATCTTCAAAGTATATGTCTTCATCTGGTTTGCCATTGTTTAAATTTACTTTCTTCATAAAAACTAAAAAAGTACAAATCTACATCACTTTGGAAACATTTAGAGTTAAAGAACTTCCTTTAACCATATAAAAGTTTATTTGTTACTTTGAGCCAATGATTTTAAATCTTTGTCTCCCGACTCCACTTTTTATGCTATTATATATATATATATATATATATATATATATATATATATATATATATATATATATCTATATATATATATATATATTGATTTGTGACTTAAATTTGGTTTGGACTTATGTATGTGAGTTCGAAAGGTTGTAGTCAGACATTTTTTGGAAAGAAAAAGTTGAGAAAAGAATAGAAATCTGTTGTCATAGCAGTGTCCGACCCGAAAGGTGCCTTTATGCTCAGGTATTTTCATCATATCAACATACTAAGGTTTATTCTCCATTAGGTTGTACTCTATAATTATTCTCATATTCATAGCAAAGCTTTTTTCCTTACCCATGTTTTTTTCCTTGTAAGGATTTCCACTTAAATCTATGTTTTATCTTTCTTTTCGTATTTCTACCATTGATTTCAATTTTATATATATATATATATATATATATATATATATATATATATATATATATATATATATATATAAATTTTTAATATTTTAGTGTAGTAGCAAAAGTATTCTCATGAAAAATAAGTAATTTTCATTTTCAAATATTATTATTTAACTAAATATATTTGTTACTCTATACTAATAAAAAATTATTGGATAAAAGGATAAATCATCCCAATTTATAAAGCTAATATTCTATTTCTCAGAATTTTTTATAAACATGGATTTTTGACAAAACAATGAAACGTCCTTGTTTTTCTTTAAAAAATAGTTTTTTAATCTTGTTTTTTAAATGTCTATGTAAATAATACAAATATAAAAAATAAATTAGTTTCGAGTTAAAGCAAGAGTTATATTTATAAAAAAATGAAATATTTTTCATCCATTTTTAATAAAACTTTTTAAGGAAAAATTAGTAGTAAAATCCTATTCATAATTTTTGCATTTAAATCCTAAACAAAAAGTTTGTTTTTTTTTTAATATAGCAACTTTCATGAATTTTGTTTTTTATATCCCAACTTTCATTTTTATTATAGTTCTAACATCAAAATGACATGGTTTCGTCTTGCCACGTTTGACATAATAGAGGTTTGGAGTCTTTTTGGATATAAAAACAAAATTCATAAAAGTTTCTATATTTAAAAAAAAAAAACTTTGTTCATGATTTTAATGCAAAAGTTATAACAGGTTTAAGTTTTAATACAATTTTCATTTTAAATATAATTTTCTTTTTCAGCTCCAGAGACACAATGTGGGGTGCACGTAGGTGTGTGTTTGGGAGTTCAAAAATCCTCATGATTGCTGGATACTACTAGTTGAATAAAATTAAATAATTTAGAAGTAGGGTTGTATAAAGAGGGATGAAGATTTAAGCAAAATAAATAAAATGTAAAATTAACCCTTGTAGAAGCGAAAGAAAAAATAGCCATGAGTAGAAAGTGACCAGGATGTTTTAAAAATAATAATTTAATAAAATTTGAAACTTACTTGTAAGTGGATTCCATGTAAATTGGGGATTAGAGATTGTTGTGATAACTTTTGTGGCGCCAGATCCGGGAGTCCGTTGACTGCAGATCAACCGCGAATACAAGTGGATGTCGGGTTACCCGACGCCACTTCAGAAAATCGGGTAGATTCTCCTTTGTACGGAGAGCTCTACCCAAATCTGATGCATATACCTTCCCAAATAGTCGATATCTTTGTAGGTAAAATGACCACTTGGGCCTAGAAGCAATACTCATCTGTGCTACCAACTATGAATCCAACTATACCCAATAGTTCTAAGAGTTAGTAAATTACTCTTATACAACATATATCAAAATTAGAGAATTCTAATACATGTAAAAAAAATCATCAAAGTCACATGAGCTTTCTTCTGAACTGACCTCTAGGGCGGCGTCCCCTTACCAGCCCTCCTGTACACGTAAAATAATATCCATCTCTGGGGGTGAGCTAATGCCGATGAGTGGAATCGCCTGGATAGGTACACTCTCCACCTAAGTGCAGTGCAATGCTCCAAAATAAACATACATTCAAGCAAATGCATGATCTGCTTGAATGTCTACATGATAACTTAGATCAGGAGTCTCATGAAGCTCTCTCACACGCCTAAGCCTCATTGTAGAAATTATTGTTTATTAGTGGACAACCCTCCGTGTATATATGTCAATTGGGTCGCTCAGACGATTGATATATTATTTGTTTGTGGACTGCCCTCCGATGTGAATATCAATTGGGCGCTCGAAGCGATTGATATTTTTAATTTGGACTACCCTCAGATGATGTATTTTGACAACCCTCAGAAACTAGTTTTCTCTAAATATCTCATTATTACACTCCTCCTATAGTTCTAGAATTGTTCCAGTGCATATGGAATGCAATAACCTTAAATTCAATACAGTCTAATCACATGCGAATATGTAAACGCCATATATTTACAAAACAACTTGATTCACACAATCATATCATGTAAATTCTCCCATTTCGCATCAAAAATTAGCTCACTTGGGCTAATGATCAAACACGAGCAATTCCACTTGAATCACTCGACCAAACATATTAATTCACAAAATTATATTTTGAGAACACTGTTTTGGGAACAGTAAAACCCTCGGTCACTGTTCCTTTCAAAGCACAAATTATCGGTTCACTTGGTGAACCCGGGTTTCACGGCCATTTCCGGCCTCAAACAAACCATCCCATGCATTAACACATAATTTCACCATTTAACACCCAAATCAGCCGTGGACAGTCACGGCTGCACCATTTGGGTTTCAAAAATTTATATCAATTCGGTCCCAGTTTGGGGCCGTCAACTATTTCAGTTGAGCCTCGAGTGAAACATTGAAAAACACTTGATAAAGTGTAAAACCCGAGTAGGAGAAACCCACACCTCGAGGAGTTTGTCTAAACTCATGCATCACCATCTTGTGGCCTCTAAAAATGAGTAGTTCTCCTTCTTGTCAGAAGGCTGCAAACGATCGGATGGATTGGCTTAGAGAGAAGGAAGACACTCTCTCTCTAGAAAATAAAAACAAAACCTTCTGCATCTCCTTTCTTCTTTTCTTCTTCCCCACGTTTCCTTTTTGGCCCCTTTTTGAAGAAGACAACCACTATTCGGTATTTTGTTTTTTAGCTCATTTAAAACAATTCAATTAATACCAACTATGTCCTTCTTTTCCCAGTTTTGATATTCGGCACTATCTCGGCTGTCCATTTTCATCATTTAGCTACTCATACCACTTATGGCACATGAGTACGTGTTATATGTGACTTTCGTCGCATCGAAAATCGTTCTGATTTTCGAACATGATACCTCAGCAGTGTAAATTCAAGCGTCTCGAATTGATGAAATTTTATGTGCTAGCTAGATTTCGCGAGACGATTCCAACGGTGAAATCCGTTTCATCATCCAAGATCTAGAGAATAAATTCAAGATTTTTAACTGAAATTACAATTTTGTAATCGAAATTACGATTTTTGCCCTTTTTCCAGAAATTGAAATTTCTCGAGTCTTACACTTTTAAGGAAACGTCTTAAATATCTCAAAAACCTTAACATCATTTTCTCTTAACTTTTTCTTTGCGGAGTGGATAACTTTTAAAGGATCGTCTTAAATATTTCAAAAACCCTAGCATCATTTTCTCTCAACTTTTTCTTTGCGAAGTGATTTTTTTTGTCATTCTTAGCCGTCTTTCCATTTTTTCTTTCTCAATAAATTGATTATTTCACACATTTTTTTAGTCATCACCTTGGTGTGTATGTGATTGTCGTTTTGATGCGGCGGGTAGTTGTGTAGTTTCAGTACAATATTGCAGTTTTCGTCATCGTAGTGTGTCGTTTATTTGTGTTTGGTTGATTCAGACGAACAAAATATAAACGATCAGAGACAAAAGATCAAATCAGTGGTCATCAATATGCTGCAAAACTAGAGTCATATATATTCTAGTCACAATAGTAATATTAAGCTCTATGAAGCTCAACTATCAAAATATTATAAGCTTTGACTTGATTCATTATGCTATTAACCTGGATGTTCCATCCTTTATGTTTTTTAGCGATTTTGATCATATCTTTCTATCGATATATTTATAGTTTAAATCAATAATATTATTTTTATATTAAAAAAAAAAGATTGTGGTGCTCCACACAAGTATCATTTTATTATTAAATGGTCTTCATTTTCCATTATTACCAACTTATCATTATGAAAAGGGCACTCAAAGACTAGTCTAAGGAGGATTCACCAAAAGATGGGGTGAAATCCAAGAAATTTCGCAAAGGGAGAGGAGATGAGTGTGATGCCCCAAATGCATGTCGTGATAATAACAGTGAGCACGGAATATTCGTGGATGTCGGGTAACAGGCACAGCTCATGAAAATCGACGAGTCTCCTTTGTCTACGGGGGCTCTACTTGAAACTAAAACATGACCGACCTTCAGTCTCATGAGACATGTACATGAGTAAACACAACCCCTTGGGCCCATTACATCAATGCTCATCAAATACACAACTATATACCATAGTTCAAGTTAATAATTCACTCTTAATTCAACATATATTAAAATTACAACATTCTAATACATGTTATACAACAATAGCAAAGCCACAAGTCGGCTTTCTTCTCAAAACGGCCTCTAATGAGTGTCACCTTCCCGATCGCTCCCTATACTTGAAATGGTGATTCCTCGACAGGGGTGAATGATTTCGATGAGATAATTTCTACATGGTTCACTCCCACTAAGTGCACATGCATGGCAAACAATCACATTCAAGCAATTACATGAACACTACTCGAATGTCTATATGACCAATCCCATCAGAGTCCTCAGAGCTCCTACATATACTCAATAGAATCTGTTAAAAATATCAGTTTTCAAAACATAAGCTTTTATTCTAGAAAACTCACTCTTAGAGATTTCGGTAAGTATTGGACTACCCTCGAAGCCCGAATGTGTTGGAAAGAACCTTAAGAAACAATTCATGGGATCCTCGACGTGTAATTGTTGGACCATCTCCAACAGATTCTCAGGAAAATCCATTGAAATTCCTTTAACAAACATTTTTCGTTTTTGTTTTCATTCGTATCATGCACTCACACTAATATTTTAGGTTGCCGGGTGATGCATATGGAATGCATGATGCCAATCGAAAACATTTGTACTAATATGTTCACATGCATATATATTAACATAATTATTCAAACAAATCATGTTATTAAATTCACATCAATAACACAGGAATTAGCTCACATGGGCTAATTAACTTAAACACAATCAAATTCATTTTGAATCTTTTCGACATCACAAAAATTCACACAAAATATTCACGTTACTATTCATGTGAGCAGTGAAACCCTCGGATTCTTTGTTCACGACCTGAAATAAATTTTCTCCACTGATTCAAAGCTTTTGAGGGCCAAGGTTCTTGCCTAAAACAAGCCTTAGAACGTTCCTAACCATTATGGCTCTTAACCAAAGATTAACACAAGTGAAAAGATCCCTACCTCTTGGAGTTGTCGAACTCCATAGGTGGTCTTGCAACGTAGTCCTCACCGCGTAGAGCAACTTTCCTTCTTACTCCGTCGAAAACCGACGATCCAATCGACTGGAATCCTAGAGAGAAGACACACACACTCTCTCTCTAAATTTTGGCTTTTCCTACATGTACTCATCATTTTCCCTTTGCATGCATGTTTTTGGCTTTTCAAATGTAGGAGATGACCACTATTCCAAATTTTGTCTTATTATCTCATTAAACTTTCATTTAATACCATCCATGTCCTCAAGTTTTGGATTTTTGACACTTGACATCTAGGCTTTCATTTAAACCGTCTCTCTACTCATGCAACATGTGTCACATGAGTACATGTGATGGTGACTTTGTCACATCACATGTCGTTTTCTGACACAGATGCCCGGAGTCTTTGCCGAAAAGCCGTGCAAATTTGACGTCTCGAGAATTAAATAGCAGTGAATTTCGTGGGAGGCGATTCGATAGTGAAATCCGTTTCATCATCTAAGATCTAGAAAAATTTTGGATTTTACGGTAATCATTTACCCTTTTGAAAATTGGGAATTTACCGAGTCTTAGAGATAGTAAAAAAATTGGATATTTATGAATGAAATCATAACCCTCGTATTGTTTTATTTTCCCAAAAAAATTAAGTGTATTTATATTCTTGTTTTATTTTTATTTAATTCATTTTTCTTAACTCTTTTGTTGGATGTGAGGAAACTTGAGAGTGGTTTTGTTGTGTTGGCTCGGGATAGAAAAGTTTGGGTGGTTAGCTTTAGTATATGAAGATGATATTCATATTAAATCAAAATCTTATAAATTTAAGTTTTTGGAGAATTGATCTATCAGAGCTTACTTTAACGATATGATAGGAGGGTCATAGGTTCGAGTTCTCTCCAATTTGAGTATTTGATCTCGTTTTATTTATTTTGTGATATTTGTGATCATGAAAAAAAAAAAAAATTTAGAAGATCAGTGTGCGATTTCCCAAACATTCTTGGGGATACTTTTATTTTGTTGTTTAAAATAAATGAAAGCTCAAAAAAAAAAAAAAACATCTTACAAATTTTTAGCAGAAATAATTTGTTTTAAAGCATTTGTTTTCTTAAAGACATTTAATTTTTTTTAGAATGTTGGAGCCCAGCACTAAAATATTGTTAGAAATGTTTTTATACATGCATACGATTATTTTTATTTTAATTATTTTACTTTTTATCGGATAAATACCACGAAATTATAATTCTCATTTTATATCCATAACATTTTAGAATTTTTAATATTTAGAAACATGTTTCAAAACTGGGGTGCTAGCGTAAAGATTTTCATTTCATAACTTTTAGATATCGGGCATATATTTTAGGGTGATCGGGATTGAGGAGTTTGCTAGTGTTTTTATTGGAAATGCGTTAGGTGTTTTTATTTTTTATTTATTTCTATTCATTTACATTTATATTATATTCATTATGTTCTTATAAAATTCGAGCTCGAATCTCCCAGTAACCCTCTAAAGTGTTTAAAAGTTTTATCATATTTAAGACACTTTTATGTGAAGTGATCTTAAAAATGTTGACAAATAAAGTTTAAGAGCATCTTTGAAAGTATGTTTATTTGAAACATTTTTAATGAATTTTTTTTTCTCTAAAAATTGTGACACCCTAATTCCGGGGGTCCAGTTGACAACCTATTAATCTATAGAATTCATGTGGATTTCGGGTGACCCGATACCACATTATTGTGTCCCATTTATCGGGATCCATTCATTCACATTTAAATCTAAACTATGAAAGTAAGACACTTAATTACAATCAGGAAGAGTCCGATCATGACCCTCTTACCATAATTACATACCCGACTATTTATACAATAGTCCCAAAAGAATTTAATTACAATTCTTTTATACAAAATACTTTTTACAAAAGTAATATCAAGGCCACACATCGGCCTCCTTCGTAATCACGGCCTCGTCGGAGCGTCGTCTCCCTGTACACTCACTGTACTAGAAAGGGGGTCTTGTGACACCTATCAGAAGGTCGGGTTGACAACCCCGTCAACTGCGGCTTGTGGATATTGGGTGTCAGATATCACTCTCATTGTCTCATATATTGAGACCCGTTCTGCATATTTAATTCACAAATATACAAAATATATGATATACTATTTGTCATGATCTATTTAACGGTCTTTTAATACAACAGGTATACATGTTATGTTCGAATATAACACATGACAAAAACAAAACAAAACAAAGCCTCTTGGCTCTCATCCATCTTTGGTTCCATATGTGGGTGGGGCAGCTTGCCGGACACCGTGCACGAAGGGGGTCCCACGGCGGAGGTGAGCAAGCCCGATAGAAATGACTCATGCAAGGGCCTCCCACGTCTAAGTGCATGCCATGGTGCGCATAACAAGCGCACATCGAGTCAAATGTCTACATGAATGTCATATGTCATGTGATCATCATGCCCATATCTGAGTCACTCAGGCCCTCACACGTGCCATGCCAAGTGTAAAACCATCAACAGGTATTACCAATGACCTTATCGAGCCCTCCTGGCTCCATACCCAATGCAAGTTCAATGGGCAGCAATCCTGACTCCTATCACACAACCAAAGTTTATATGATAAAATGGCCGTGTGTCTTCTTTGAAGCCCAGCGAAACTTTCGGATCACACATGGTCTCTTACCCATGTTCAGGCTTTTCACGAGGGGTTAACGGTTCCCCTTCTTGCTCCTTCAACACATTATTTATGTTTCTTTTTATGTTTTAAATTGTGAGACATTTATTAGACGTCGTCCAAAGTACGAGCTCACTACCCATTGATCACTTGATATTGATGGTGACCACACCCATGCATACACCGACAATGCGATGTCCCATTGCATATGCAAATGCTAATGCCACTACATCATTCTCATGTTACCTGTATGATGCACACTACATGGAAAATTCTACTCAAATTGTACTTCTTACTTAAATTACCATGTAAACATATATAATTCACATCCATTATGTTAATACATTTAAATACACATATATTAACATATCTTACACATATGCAGCATGTTATTAAATTGCCAGCAATAACACACAAAAACACTTCACATAAAATAGCCATTCCCGACCATAATTCCGGCCATACTCGGCCTTAAAAAAAATCTAGACTTAGTCCGAAATTTTTAATCAATATCTTGTTTTGCGACTAAAAATTTAGCCCTGAAACTACGGCGAAAGCCCATCTAACAGGTGTAAAATCCATAATAATTAAACCGGTCCCTAAACTTATCACCATGGCTAAATAGCCCTAACACGGAATATATATATATATATATATATATATATATATATATATATATATATATATATATACCAATTTTATCAATTTTACTAGTTCCGGAATCAAAACCAACCTCAAAACTTGTCATGCACGGTCTGAAAAACCGGCCACAACAAAGTCCAACATGCATTTTCCAGCAGTCCCGAACCAAAACCAGCCCGGATACCGACCTTCAAAACCCGATCCCAGACTATCCGAAAAACAGCCTCATGGCCAAAAACTCAATCCTGTGGTCAGGTCTAACCCACACGACCATTTACGACCCTTAAATGAAAAGGAACCTGAGTAGGAGAAACCCCTTGTGGAGTTTGTCGAGGAACTCACAAGTTTTGGTATCCACCACGTGAAATTAGCTGCGTGCACCAACTTAGTACTCGGTTGTCGAGCTTAGTGTCGGCAGAAAATCCTCAGTTCCCTTTTATCCTTTTCCTTCCTTTCATTCTCTCCCATTGTTTCCTTTCTTTTGTTAACCTTGTCTTCACTTTTTGCTTTACTTTTCTTTTCCTTTTCTCATCTCATTTCCCATCATTTCTTTTTATCCTTCTTTTCTTCTCTTTTCTCTCACTCCTTTTTGGAGCAACATTGACCATATGGAGCCCCGAAGGAGGAGTTTCATCCTCATTGCCTCATGCCATTTGTGTGACCCTTGTTTTTCTCCCTTAATTTCTTATTTCCTTTATTTCCTTTATGACATCACTAACATGTGGCTTAATAGAGCCACCATCAAGTGAACCCGTAAGCTTTGCCAAGTGTCACTTTCTTAGGGTGCCATATGGCATCCCTTAATCCATCCTATGTGTCATCCAGGCATCTACGCCCGAAAACGTGGAAATTCAATTGTCGAGTCGACGAGGGTCGATGTGGTAGCTAGATTTTGTGAGACAATTCCAACGGTGAAATCTGTTTCATTATGCGAAAGAACTAGAAAATTTTTCGGGTTTAGCTTGTGCTATTTCAGAAAAATTGCGGTTTCAACACAAAAATGAAATTTTCTCGGGTTTTACAGGTCCCACGACGGGGTGAACAATGCCTAGTAGAAAGTTTTCCTCTGAGGTTACTCTCCCCGCTAAATGCATGCAGTGAGTACATAAACATCAATCACATTTCATACAATTTTATGCAACATTATATGATATTGGGTAATAAATGCATGAATCGGCCTCATGCTCCTGACTTTGAGTCCCAATGAAGCTCCCCACACTTGCAATTGCTAAGTATGGAAACCCTGACCATTGGTATTTAACTTGATGACGAACCATTGGACAACCCCTCCGATTTTAATTTATCATTCATGATTTTCTTTTTTAACTTTTGTGGGCGCGGTTGGGTTTATGACGGGGCGCCGCCGCCTTTCCAACATTTTGCGGGCACCCGTGCCGAGATTCATGTCTAGCAGAATAACATTGGATCTTTCGCAGTAGGATCTACTGACTTGCTCCGTGAAAACATTTAATTTATCATTTTGGTCGTTACACATTCGTGGTCTCAACCTTGGACTTTGTCCATTTCCGAGCTCACGACCCGTTCCTATATAGAGTGGTACTCATTCATGCACTCTTTACTCAATGCGATGTGACCGTGTTTGCATATGAAATGCGTGCGATGCATTTTCCTTCATGTTACATGTATATATGAGTGCTACATGAAACATTAATACACCATAGACGATTATAATTTTTACATATAATTTATCCATATATAACCCATGTTAATACATCGATAGCATCCATTAACATGTTCATTCTTCACATTTCATATTATTGATCAACTGATAACACCTGAAATGGCCCCGAATCTGGGACCCGTATAAAACGGGGGCACCTCTTGTTACTACGGTTCATCACCAAAAATTATTGTTGATGCAAACCGACACAAGGCAGAAGACATCAGTCTTGGTATCAAAAACAAACCTCTACAAAGTTCGGGACTGCTCGAAAAAAGTTTCAAAAATCTTGTTCGGGCTGTCCGAAAATAGTCTCGAAAATTCAACGGCTAATGCAGCAGTCTCAAAAATTCAACTTGGTGCAATAAAAGCAGTCCTCTGCGACCAATTCTAAAAATTCCTACTCATTCAAAATTTTGGGGATTGAAATTGACACTCTCGCCAGCTCTATGAAACCTTAAGCCATTAAGTAGCCTCCAGGTTAGAAATAACACAAATGGAAAATTATCTGTGGAGTTTGGCCAGCTCGAAATTTGGTACCCACGTGTAGCTCGTCGTGGAGCGACTGCCTTTTGCTCTGACGAAACCTCTTTGTCGATTCCGTATATCTTAGAGGAGCGAGAAAATTTCGATTTTCAGCAAAATGACCATTTTACCATTTTTCGAAAGAATTAGTTTTGGAGTTTTTCCACAAAAATATTCAAAGAAAATTCCTATAGTCCTTCACAAACATTATCAGTGTTTTCTTGAATCAGATTTTTATTTTAAAAAAAGTAATCTTCTTCATAAAAGTGATAATTTTGAAAGTTCGATCATGTAGAGTTTTTTTCTTTTTTTAAAATAGAAATTTCATTGATTCAAACTCTTAATACATCAGATTGACATATAAAATCAAATTAGATTAAAAACATGAAAAAGGATGACACAACATCAAGTTAATATCATAATATAATGATTCGTACAAGCGTATACATTTGAAAATTCTAAGATAACTAAAATTCATAATATTTCGATTTTGCGACGTGTGTGCTGATTTAGCCGGTGTATATGGTCAATGCTTTGTCGAATTGAATCACCCACACACTAGAAACTGTTGCAGCAAAGACGGTAGAAGCAAATCGTTGTATTAAAATGACCATGAAAACATTGTTACCATGAAGACAATGGCCTTAAAATCAGCCCTCCTTGGAAAATCGCTAAAACAAAAATTGCAACAAAAACTCAGCCTAACTTTGAAATACAAAATCCTTCATGGGGTCAAAACAATGCAGATGACAATCATGTAGAGTCTTGTCATTTGAAAGGACCAGATAATTTATTTATTTCTTGAAAATATAACATTCTGATATTTTTACTTCCATTCCTTACATTACTCCATCTCATTTTAGCATTTGAGTTAGGTGTCAAGCGCTACATTATGATAATTAAAATCTTAAAATATAATTATTTTATTCTCGACAAAAATAATTTTAATAACCTAGATTTTAAACATAAATTCAACCATACAATAACAATAATAATATTAAACATTTTTTTTTTGAAGAAATTTAAAAACTTGAACGTACAAAGTTTTCAAACATAATCCGAACGTATAGTTCAATTGGTCCACTTTTGGGTTTACTTCCCGGTCATCAATATTTTCATTTACCTTATAGTTAACTTTAAGTTGATTAGATCATCCATGATTATTACAAAAAAAAAAAAAAAACATACAAAATACATAATAGAAAAAAAAACATATAAAACTCCCATTTAGAATAAAGGCATTGACTTCCAAATTGTGAATTATGATCACTTGACGATGGTGGAAATCAAGTCATATTCAAATGGGACATCCTAACTTGTCTTTATAGAGTATGATTGTCACTCATTGCCTTAACAATATATATATATATATATATATATATATATATATATATATATATATATATATATATTCACCCCGAGCATATATTCACCACTTTCTTGAATTGTACTTCCGTCCAACTTGTAAAGTGGCAGCAGCGCCCCAAACCAGGAGTCCGTTGACTACCGTCAACCTGCGGAAATCTATACATCTCATATCACGATGTAAGACAGAAATTCAATTTTAGGAAAAATGTAAAAATCGTAATTAGTTTTACGAAATTATGGTTCGATTGTAAATTGTAATTTCGATTAAAAATCAGAATTTATTCTCTAGATCTCCAGATGATGAAGCGGATTACTGCAGATTGGAATCATCTCGCGAAATCTAGCTAGCACGTAAAATTTCGTAGAATTCCGAGACAGTCGGAGTTGGCACGTTTTACGAGGCATCGCGGTTCGGGTGCAGTAAAACGATTTTCGATGCGACGAAAGTCACATATAACAAGTACTCATGTGCCATAAGTGGTATGAGTAGAGAAATGATAAAAATGGACGGCTGAGATAGTGTGAGGGAATATCAAAACTAAGAAATGAAGGATAAGGTCATTTTTAGAAAAGTTTTAAGTCCCTTTAAATACCCGGAATAGTCTTTGTCTCTAACCTCACTAAAAGCAAGACAAAAACATGAAATGTGGAGAAGGCGAGTAGCCATTTCTTTTGGGTTTAGAGAAGAACCTCAAGCTTCTCTCTAGAAATGGGCAATCGATCGTCGGCGGTCTTCGGGCGAAAGAAGGAAGCCTCTGCAGCGGAGAGGGCTTAGCGTGGGTATCGGTTAGGGAGTTTCTGAAACTCCAGTAGAGGTTCATCCTACTTGTTTTATTCTTGGTTTTAAGTGCTTTGTTGATGTTTGTGGATTGAGGCCATGAATGGCCGTTTGATCGATCTGAATCTTGGGCAAAATGTTGGAGAATTTTGAGACCCACATTTATGCGGTCAGTAGCCGGTTTAAGATTTGTTTGGGTGTTGTGTGATGATTTATTAAATAAATTGTGTTTTGGTGAGTAGGAGGCCGGAAATGGCCAAAGTGGTTTTCAAAAAGTGGAAGTAGGGTTGGGCGTGTGGGGCTGCCACGGACTGACCCATGCTCTGTTTTTGGTTATTTAAAAAGCAGTCCGGGTTTGTGTGGGTGGACGAAAATCGTCCGTATATTGTGTGCTTGAATTGTTGAAATGAATGGCAGGTATGTGGAAATAAATGGGTTAAGACATGATTTTAATGTGTTAACACAATGACACAATTATATGGAATAAAATTGTGTTGTAAATACGTGAAATGAAGAAATTGTAAATTGCTTTCAGTGAGTAATTTGGGGATTGGTTGATTAAAGAAATAATAGGTTAATGCTGATGTGTTAACATGAGGTGCAATTATATGGGTATAATTTATTGTGTGTAAAACCATTGGAGATGAGATTATAGTTGCTAAAGTGAGCTAAATTGGGTGATGGTTGATGTGTTGAATTTACATATGTAATTGTAGTTGAAAATATCATATTGACATATTGCTAAATGGTTTCAGAAAATGGCATAATGCATTTCATATGCCTTGAGTAACCTAGAAGTTGGGTGTGAGTGCATGACATGGTTTGTAAGCGGACATGGTTGTAAGAAAAGGAATTTCACGAGGATGATATTCCAGGAGAATTGGGTTGAAGTGGGCGACCAGTCATTTCGGATAGGGATATGTGAAGCCCATTTGACTCACCAACCAGACCTGGGAGGGTAGTCCCATATTTTTTTATGAATATTTGGTGGTATATTTTCAAGAACAAAGAGATTTGTTTTGAAAATGATTATTTTCTCATACATGGCCCAGAAATGAGTGTGGCAGGTGGTCGGTGGATCGTGACATGGGGTGATCATGTAGACATTCAAGTAGAATCACGTATTTACTTGAGTGTGTGTTTATTTTGGAGCATTGCATATGCACTTAGGTGGAGTAACCCATTTAGGGTGATTCCAGCGCCAGGCGTAGCTCACTCTATGGGGATCTTATTTTACAATTACGGGAGCGTGCGAGGGCGGCTCGATCTAGGGCGGGTTTTGAAGCGGGTTGTGGCTTTGATGGTTTTTGGATAATATGTATTAGAACTGTTTTAATTTTAATATGTATGTGTATTAAGAGAAATGTATAACTCTTGAACTATTGGAATATAGTTGGGATATTTATTTTGAGTATTGGTTTATGGGCCCAAGAGGCCATTTTTACTCAGTATCGATCTCGTGATACAGAGATGTATAGATTTTCCGCGAGGTTGACGGGGTGATCAGCGGACCCCCGGAGTTTGGGCGTCGCACACGAGAGGCAGCGTACTGCGTAAAATAGCCTCTTGGGCTCTGAGCCAATGCTAAAAACCTTCTGCCAACTATATTCTCATAGTTTTCATGCTTGTTCTATAAAAAGATTTATACATATTTACAAAATATTTACTTAAATCCACATTTCGACTTTCTTCTCAAAAGCTACCTCTCTTTGCGTCTTAGTCTCACTGGATAGTCCTTGTACTGAGGGTCCGCGTGGGGTGAGCAAAGCTGATGAAGTTTTCCTCACAAAGGTTACTCCCACTTTAAAATGCATATGCAATGGCATATTTAAACAAGCAATCACATTCCATACAATTATTCACTATTATATGAAATGTCCATATCATTCATGAGATGCGATCCCTCATGCTCACCACCTGAGTCCCACCCGACTCCCTCACACTTGGACTGCCAAGTGTGACTAAAACAAGTCATATGTGTACTATACCATGACTAACCATTGGACAACCCTCCAATTTTATTTATCAATTTCTTTTTTCTTTATTTTGTGGGCCACAGTTTTAGGGTTTACACGGAAGTAGGACGCCCTTTGCCTTTCAACATTTTCACTAACCACATCGTCAGTTCCATGTCTAACCATGGAATAACATTGGACACTCACCTGAGGGATCTGCAAACTTGCTCATGAAACATGTAATTTATCATTTTGATCATTTACACACTCGTGAATCTCTACATGGACTCTGGCCATTTTTCGAGTTCCGCGACCCGTTTACCAATAACCCGGTAAATAAGCCATACCACACCCACGGGCTTATTGGCGATCTGGCCGTCATGTAATGCGTGATGCGATGCATTTCCTCGTATTTATTACATGAATAGACACTACCATGAAACATACAAACCATGGAAAATTATAATTGCCATATAATCTACCTCATGCAAGCCATGTTAATACATTAAAATAGCATACATCAACATCATTCCACCACCACATGTGTGACAAAGCACTAACACCTGGCTTTGGGTCACCAACTTGGGACCATTGACGAGGTACCTCACATTGCTCCTGAAACATGAACCATTTTGGTTCCAATCGTTGTCATCACATCAAACAACCATGACACCTAAAAACTTTCGGTTTCTAGTTCAAACCCTAACTCCCGATCGGTGGCCAATGTGAAACCTATCATAAATCCATACCTTTAAATTCAAAGCTTGAAGTAATTTACAGCCTGCATAAGTAACCCCTAGTATAAAGCCTTTAGAGGTAAAGTAAACAGTAGGAAAATATCCTACCTCTTAAAGTTTAATTAAAGCTCGACTTTTTGGTGCACGTAGATCCTTCGTGCACCAACTGATACTCAGTAATAAGACGTCGGCCTTTTTAGAGGCTTGGAGAAATCCTTTGTACCTTTCCTCCTACTCTCAGTACTACATGCCTTACTCTCTGAGGCCGTTCCTCTTTCCCTGCTCCTATCTTTTCCTTCCTTTTGCCTTTCTATTCTTTTCTCATTTCTCAATACCTCTTACTGTTTTCTCTTCTTTCTCTTACTCCTTCTTGGTTTCTCACTTTTTGAATCATTACTAAGTATGTTGAAACCAGACCCCTCCTCGTTTCCTGCAGTTTGTGTATTTATCTGCTGTGTTTCTTTTTCTTATTTCTTGTTCATATTATGACATCATGCTAGTGGCTCGTGTGGCGTGGGATCACTTTCACATGGTAATTGTGGCGAATTCTTTCAGTGGATGCGTGGGCACATAGTATCGCTCTCTTAGGATGCCATGTGGCATCGCACTACTATGTGTAGAGCCACATCTCAGCGTTGAAATCCGGAGCCACCTCTGAGATCAGCGAATTGATGTGGTAGCTAAATCTCGCGAGGCAATTCAACGAAATGGATTTAGATCATCAGATTAGAAAATTTCCGGATTTTGGCATTTTCTTCTCTTACAGAAAATTGAGATTTTCTGGATCTTAAAAGAGGTTCTTTCTTTTTAATCTTTTTTATAGCTATGTGTGTGAGATGTCAAAGTCCAAGCCATATATCTTTAAATATATGTATATAAGTTTTGAGAATCAACTAAAGTTTTCTTTTGTATTTTCATTCTAATTTGGTCAATTCCATTTCATAGTATGCTTTTGTTTTGGATAATGTAGAGGTTGGCATCATATATATTCTCCATCATTCTGTTCATAATGGGATAGGTGTAAAGTTATGAATTATTTTTATTTTTATTTTCTTTTTAATTTAGTCAAATGTTGAGATTCATTTTAAAGTATCCAATCATTGATGTGAGTGGAAAAGTTTTCTCCTACCCTAGATTATGCTTATTCCTTTCTTATTGAAATAATGTTTAATTGAAGTGCTTTTAGAAAGATAAAGGATAAGATTGGTATTTAAAAAATCATAACTAAATAAAACTGATTTTCTTTCATTTTCCTTCTTATAACTTTTACCTTAAATCATTAGGCTTTGTTTGGAATCCGAAATTACTAGAAAAAAGAAAATATTGAGAAAATCAAGAGGAAAGTGGCTTGAAAATTTGGAGGAAAATAGAAAATAAGTTTAAATTTAATAAATTTATTTTATATGTTTATTCAAACCCATTTTATTTGTTTATCTCTGTTATATAAGGAATAGGAAATTTAAATATATGTAAAATTTTGAGGAATTTTGATTATGTTGATTTTCTTTTATATTTTCTTAGGGTGGCAATTCGTGTTAATGGAGTCGTGTTTATTATGCGTGTCAGTATGCAGGATCATGTATCAACATTATGTGAGCAGTGAATAATAAGCGTGTCAACGTTAAATAACGAAATGACCCATTTATTATTCGTGTTAGGCGGTCGACACGAATATGACCCATTAATTTGATTATTAAAATATTTAAAATTATAATTAATCATCCATGCATATTTAACACAAATAACCTATTAACTTTAACATGTTTATTAATTTTATTATTTAAATTAATAGGAATTATAATTAATAATCCATATTTAACACAAATAACACATTAATTAATATAGCCAATTAAGCGAGTTAATTCGAAGGGTCAAATTAGTGTTAGGCAGATCTGATACAGTATGACCCATTTGTCGCGATGTTAGGCGGGTCAACATACGAATATGACCAAAGCTGCGATTATACTCAGCAAACCCACAAGAAACAATATTTACAGGGTTCGTATGGAAGTATTCACGTGTCGGTCATTTGCCGACCACCAATTTTTCACCGTGACGAAAAAAAAATCATTTTTTTAGTATTTTTTCTTTCCCTAATATTCTCAGAGTTTCAGCGGGAGCCTAAGCCCTTTGCCAACATGTAAAAGTACTCCTCTTTGAAGCTCAAGTCAATCAGGTATAAGTAAAAGAAAAAAAAAAGAAAAAAAAATAAATCAACAAACTTAATGAAGAAAATATTGAATCGACATAGAATTTGAAAATTTAATCTTATTGGTATGATATTTGATTTTCTTGTGTAAGTAACCAATAAATTTTAATTAAATTGACATTTTAAAATTTACATATAATAAATATTTTATTATATCTGATTTTATTAAAGTAATTCATTGTTTTTGTGTTATGGTTAAATTAGTTCTAAATACAATCAATAAATCTCTAACACCAAATCCAAGTTAGTTTTAATAAATTTTAAAAACAAATTAGATTCAAGAACTAGTTTAAATTCAAATTAATGGACTTTAAGTTCAAAATGAACACAAATCTACTAGGAGGATGAGGGCTAAGAAAGGTCACTACATTGGTTACAACAAAAACCAAATTCACCTTAAATGACTTGGTTAAATCCAATTAGTTCTTGTTTTATCGTATATAAAAGTGTTATATTACCCTTGATGTCGGAGCTCAGATGGTAAAAAAACGTGGTGGGTGGGCATACGGAGAGCAGAATCAAATTTTGAGCGATCCTCTGATATAAGATATAAAATGAATAGATGTAAAATATTGGATTTTTTTTTACTCAAAAATTCAATAAGTTACTAAGTACATTATTAAAATAATGATTGATATGATTTAAAGTTAAAAATGTTATTAAATTATAGATAAAAAAAACAAATTATTTATTTTTAGTTCATTTTATTTTTATATTTTATCTCATTGCTAGATTACTTTTATAATCTACTCTACTATTATTGCAACCTAACCCATTTGTCTTGTGGCTGGAAAAATTCAATTTTTCACAAAGACAAAAGCGGTAATTGTCGTAATAGTGTAGGTGGAAAACCTGGAATTTTTCTAGATCTCGGATGATGAAATGGACTTCAGCGTTGGAATAATCTCATGAAATCTAATTACCAGTCGGGCTAGTCGAATTAGAGGCGGTCGAATTTCGCGTTTTTCTATACACCGAGTGTCGGGTTACACATGGAGTGATGCCACATGGCATGACCATGTGGATGCCACATGGAACCTTAGGAGATGGACACATGGCATGATAGCCATGTGGTGTAGCAAATGACATTTAGTTCCATGTGACACATGACATGATTTATTGATTAAAACACATATTCATCTTGCCCGTATGTCAAGTCAATAATGAGAGGAGAGAGAAATATCTTGGAGGAAGACCAAATTGGTAGAGAACCAATTCGGTGGAGGAGGAGAAAAGAAAAGGAGAAAGAAAAGAAAGAGGAAAGAAAGAAAAAGATAAAAGAAAGGAAGAAGGAAAAGGAAAAACAAAAGGAGAGTGCGTGAAATTGAGAGGAAAAGAAGGCGAGAGGAAAAAAGAAGAAAGAATGGCACTTCCTTCTCGATCTTTAATGGCTTAGAGCGTCGAGAAGCGCGTCGACGAGACAAAGTTAGTCACGCCTGGCGAGGCTATGCGTGGTGTGAAATCAGAGTTTCGTCGAAGCTCAAGAGGTGGGGTTTTCTCCTATCTTGGTTCCTCTTTATTTAAGAGGCAGTAAATGGTTATTGTGGTTTGCTTGAATCACGGGCCCGAATTTTGGACATTGGGGCCCATTTTTGACGATCGGTAGGTTTTGAAGGTCGGTAGCGGCGGAGGTTTTGGTTTTGGGACGGCTGGAAATGCAGGGATTTTTGTTGTGAACTATTTTTCGGAACAGTTTTCGAGGCCGATTTTCAGTACTGCTTAATGGCTGAATTTATAGTTGTTAATGACAGTCTTGAAAGTTGACAAAAATGCATAAATAAATAAAATGAAACAAAGTAAATTTATGGACTAAGTGGAATTGTTCGAGGCAGTATGGCGGGACCAGCTAGTTTGTGTGGATTGTTTTTTTTTTTTGTTGTAAATATGTTGATATATGTGTGTTATATATATTAGCATGAATGAATGTAAATTATATGTTTTCGATATAATTATCCTTGTTACTTGGCATGAAGTACGGTTTATAAATTATTCCATGTAGTGTTCATTGTACATGTGACATGAGATACATGCATTGGCATTTTGCATTGCATATGCACGGGGACATCGCATTGTGTTGGGTGTGTGTGCATAGTTATGATCATTCATAATTCTTGGTGAATGGGTGGTGATCTGATGTGTGGAGATGACGTCAAGAGGTGAGCTATGGTTGCTAACATGAAAATACATGTGTTGGGCATATGAGGGATAGATACCCGTGGATGAAAAACCGGATTGGTTTAAGCCTTGACCAGCGGTGAAAGATCAAGCGTTGGAAAGGCATGCGGCGTCTTGCGGTGAGAACCCAAAAATCCGTGGCCCACAAATGCATAAACACGGAGATTTGATTAATCGAATGGACATTGAGGTATATCCGATGGGTTTGTTTGCAAGCAAAAGATTTTGTTTTGGGAAAGTGGTCATTGGGTGAAGCACTAATGACGATTTTTCACATTTGACATATGCATGTGTGAGGGAGTTGGTGAGGACTCGGGACATGGGCATGATGTGTAAAACCCGAGAAAATCCTAATTTTCTCAAAAAGGGTAAAATGGTAATTTCGGTCAAAATCTGAAATTTTTCTAGATCTCGGAAGATGAAACGGACTTCACCGTTGGAATCGTCTCGCGAAATCTAGGTACCACATGTTAAATAAGGTCCGAGGAGCGGTCGAGATTTCACGTTTTCAACATTGTTTAATTGGCTCACGATTGTTTATTCAGTCTGAATTTAGTCAAACAAGGAGAGTGAGTGGGGCCCATGTGGACATGTGGCATCTCTAGTGGATGGAAATCAAAGTGTTAGATGAAATGGATAAGAAATCTAATGAGCCAGTGAGAATTTACAGTGAGTGGCAGTGAGGGACCAGAGGAATAAATATAGAAAGAAAAGAGACATTCTTATCTCATTTTGGTACGATCAGGGCGTGAAGGAGAATAGGTTTTAGAGAGAGAAAATCGAAACATATACAGAATTCCCAGCCCCGATTGGGCCTTCGGTTTCGGCCAGGCAAGAAGTAAGTTGTTCTATCTTTGCGAGAGACTCTGCGTGGACAACGGTTTTGTCACGATTTAATGACTAGGGAGGTGAGGTTTTCTCATACTTGATTTAATCCTTGTTTAGACTTTGTTAATGGTTATGTGCGTGTGAGGAATAGGAAATGGCCATGGATTCTCGGTTCCACAAAGTGGGCAGTCGCAGTAATTTGTACAGATGACCAGCACTCGTTAAGGGAGGCTGTTAAAAATAACCGGATTGTTTGTTGGACGAGATTGTCCATGAAATGGTTTGATGTTGTGCTTGGTGGATAGATAGCATGTTGTGTGGTTGGTGTAGGGCCATTTTATGAAGGGTTGTCCATGTAGGCGACCGTGAATGAATATGGGGCCCCATTAAAAATAGTCCGATGTGCTTGTTGAGCAGAACATGTCACATTAATTTGCTTGGGTGGATGCTTTAATTGTGTATGGAAAACGAGATGTTAATGCATATAATTAAATGTGTTAACATGATGTTGAATTATATAAAAATATAATTGTGTGTGAGCCATTGGAATTGAATTGTTATTAGCCCATGTGAGCTAATTTTGATGTTATTGCTATGAATAAATAACATGTGGTTAGTAGGTGAATTTTGTTAATATTGGCATGTGTTGTTTGGAAATGGCATAATGCATTTCATATGCACTGGGGCAACCTAGATCAATAGGTGTGAGTGCATGACATGAAAGAAAAATGAAAATGGTTGTGAAAAATTTCAAGGGAATATTTTCCAAAATTGCCTTGGAGAGTTGTCAGCGATTCGTCTTCTTAGGCGGACCATGATTGTTCCAGGAGGATTACGGCCAATTCACCTCGGAGGGACATCGATAGATTTTATCAGGCCGGTAGTGTGTTTTCGAAACAGCGCTTTGTTTTGAAAACAGTATTTTTCTCACATTTGGTTTAAGCATGCGTGAGGGAGTTAGTGAGGGCTCGTCACATGGGAGTGGGTGGGTCACATTCTCATCCATATAATGTAGACATTTGAGTAGGGACTTGCATGTTTTACTTGAATGTGTTTGTGTTGAACCATTGCATGTGCACTTAGGTGGGGAGTAACCTATGTAGGATGAATTGACCTCTGGGCATTGCTCACCTTGTGAGGGAACATTATTTTTAGGTACGAGGTGTTCGAGAAGATGACCCGATTAGAGGCCGCTTTTGAGGAAGAAAGCCCAGGATTATTGGCTTTGACTACGTTTTGTAAAACGTATTAAATTTTAAAATTTAATATATGTTTTGTATTAAGTGTAACTAACTCTTTGACTATTCTGTAATAACAAGTTGGATGTATTTTGGTGAGTATGATGTATAGGCCAATGAGGCCATTTTTACTCATGTATGGGTCTCACGACATGAGACACAGGTTTTCCGCGGGTTGATGGTGGTCAACGAGACACCCCGGGTTTTGGGGCGTCACATGATAAGTCACATCTCATTCATAGCATGTAGAATTTTAGTTATAGACTTGCATGTTTTACTTGGAATGTGTGTATTATTGTGTGAATACGGCATTGCATGTGCACTTAGGTGGGGAGTAACCCTTGTAGGAGTTTACTCTACTAGGCTTTGCTCACCCCGTCATGGGACCCCCTTCTAGGTTATGCAGGCAGCTAACCCTCATCTGGGATCGTATGATTGAAGAAAGCTGGTTGTGGCTTTGTTTTTTTCTTTTTTGTTTTGTCTCTTATTTGAGCGAAACTTTGGTTATGTACATATTTTGTATAAAAAGGAGAGTTGTAAATTGAACTCTTGTGAATGGTTTTTGGATATACCTGTACATTTTCTAAATGAATGGATCCATTAATGGATATGAAACTGTTCAAACTTTGCTTATGGGGAAATATCTATAAACAATAGTGTCTAGAAGTTGAGTGATGTGAAAAGAGAGGTGTCTTTTGAGACCACTCCCTCCTCTTGTAGAAGCATGGTGAGACCAGGTATCACAGTTGTCGAAAAAACAATATGTGGTTAACGAAAAATGATTAGCAGAAGATTTGATTAAGTGTTATGGTTGGAGTTTTTTGGTTTATATAAATAACAAACCAAAAACCGCTGATCGGTTTTTTTTTTATGGTGCGGTTCAGTTAACCGAACCATGCCTTGATAGTTGATTGAATGTAAATTTACTTATATAGACATGATAGAGAGATATAAAAACACTATACATATATAGCGGTGATAGTTGGTGTTGGTAGCAGCTTGTTGTTTTTGCATTGATTTTGAGTGAGAGTAAGTGAAATGAACAAAGAAAAAAAAGCTAAAAGCAGCGAATTTCACTCAAAACCATTACAAATACACAAGCAAAAACTAGTGGGATTCTCGAATTTCGTTGGAAAAAAAATAAAGTAAGACCACAATCTATATAAGGTAAAAAAAAATCTTACTACTTATCTATAACCCTTTCATTAGACCAAAATATTAATAAAAACTAAAATTACAATAAAAACTCTATTTCCATCTCTAACAAATTGTTATTTTGAAATAACTAGAGATATATTGTAACACCCCAAATTATGCCTAACAGGTTTTACCAACACTGTTTAGAATTTATAATAAAAATAAAAGTATATTTTAAAATAATAAAGATAAAAATAAAAGTGAACCTGGAATTAAGACAAAGTTAGGGTGCAAGTTAATATTTCTAGTTGGACCTCACAGCCCAGTTATGGTCCATTTTACCTGAGCAATTTACTCAGCGTGGAAAAGCGGCCGTAGAAAGTGGCCCGAGGCGGTTGGAGCCAGCCGGCTAGGCGTCATTAGTAGTTTAGGGTCAGCCGAGCGGTTAGGGCCAGCCGGCTAGAGGTCAGCCGGATGGTTAGGGTCATCAGGGCCTAATAGGTTGGCCCATTGCAGTTAAGTCTTGAAATTTGGATTCATGTGTGACAGCCCAGCCGGAAGGTCATAACTATACGTCAGAACTCAGTTGGGTGTTCTTAGACTCTCTATGGAAAGCTCATTGTTCAAGATTCTATCCACATGTGCCTTAGGAGGGCATTGGTACTGAGCCGGACAGAAGGGTAATCGGGAAAGACGCTGGTCGGGTGAGGCTAGCGGGTAGGAGCTGGTTATCATGCGAGACCTCCAACTTCGAAGGTCTGCAGTGTTCGAAATAGTTCAGGTGTTCTTGGACTCTATGGAAAGATAATTGAGTCAAGATTCTATCCATATTCCTGAGGAGGGCATTGGGTACTGGAGCCGACCGGAAAGAAGTAATCGGGCAAGACTGGTCGGGTAGAGCTAGCGGGTAAGGCCAGTTGACCATGTGGGACCTCAGTTCAGTCATATAACGTCTTCGTCCGAAATCCGATTTGGGTGTTCTTGGATTCTATGGAAATCTCATTGAGTCAAGATTCTATCCATATTTCTGAGGAGGGCATTGGGTACTGGAACCGGCCGTAAAGGAGTAATCGGGCAGGCGGTCGAGTAAAGGCTAGCGGGTAGAGTGAAGGTTATTCATCGAACCTCGACTTGAGGAAGGTCATAACTTCTTCATCCGAACTTCGATTTGGGTGTTCTTAGACTCTATGGAAAGATCATTGAGGTCAAAGTTAATCATATTAGGAAGGCGACAGCTCTTTGGGTAGTGGAAAAGGTAATGGGTAGCGGTGGATTCATTTGGCCCCAGGTAAGCAGTTGTCATGTGAGACCTCCAACTTCGGAAGGTCATAACTTCTTCGTCGGAACTCCGATTAGGGTATTCTTGGACTCTATGAAAATACCATTGAGTCAAGAATCCATCCATATATATCTTGATAAAAATTTGAAATCATATTAGGTCCATAAATCACGCGGACGTTAGGGCGCATTGATAACCCGTAGTTATTCATGCATATAATGAAATAGGAAAAATGCAAAGGTCGAATAAATGATTGTACATATAAGCATATGATTACGGATGTCATGTGGTATTTGAAATATGGATGTATGTTGGGGCCTCAAAATATCTGCAGTTGTTTGCTTAGGGCGATAGAAGATAGATGGCATTTATGGGACCGCGATTCTTTGCGAGAATAGAGTTTACGAGATATCGAGGCCTCGTTTGGGTCAATGACATAAATCCTGTTTGGATCATTACATGGCATAGGTCATTGTCTCGTACAGTGATGATACCTTCGGGTGTACTCGACCCGTTTGGGTCCATATTGGCATGAGTCATTGTCTGTCACCGGTGATGATACCTTCGAGTTATATCGGAGATAGAATCTTTAAATACAAGTATAAGTGATAGTACAACCGATTTTATCTGAGGTTATTCAGAGTAATCACAAGGTATTTGCAGACATGAAACATAAAAGAAAATGACAAGTATATACAAATAAAATGTAAAGAATATATAACATAATATGATAAGCATAGCACTGCTATGCGATGATAATATACAGGTACAAGAATAAGAAGTAAGTATGAATGATATGAAAGTATGTTGGGATATGATAAAGGTATGAAAGATGAACACATGAAAAGTATAGAAAGTATATAAAAGTACAAAAAGTATATGAAGAAGAATATGTAATAGAACATGAAAAGCAATAAGTTAACTAAGGCCAGATAATAGAATAATATAGTATTAGAAAGCAGGAATACCCGTTAAAAGTATAGATAGGAGATAATAATAAGACATAGAACACGCGTAACGGAAAGATTGGCATGCAATAGGAATGTAAAAGATGATAAAGTAATAAGAAGTTATGAATATGTATAGATATATAGAAATGTAATATGTAGTGTGGCAATTAGCCGTGGTGGTTGTCCATGCTTATGTTCCCCACTAAAGCGTAGCTCACTTGGTTGATCGTGGTGTGAAAGGCTGGACCAGACCACTCCCACCGTATGCGGGCCGTCCCTCGAGAGATAGGTGCTGCGAAGCCTTTGTGCGATCTACCACGATGTTTGCGACAGAATAATGCCTGTATAAGTGTTTGTATAAGATGTAAACTCGATGAGTATGATTATATTTGTATTTATTTCTGAAATATATTCAATAGCAAATATACATGTATAAGTAAATGGGATTATGTATATGTGTATAGATTTTGATGGACACCACTTCGGTGGTAGTTCTTTTATAAGTGTGTGGGTTTTGTTATTCTGAAATTGTTTGTATCTGCGCGAGATCTGAAGTTCAACTACGAGAAAGAGCAGTCAGTAAGGAGTCTCGGTATGTAGTCTACGCACCCAGGACTTCGGTCGGATTTAGCGTCGAATTAGGACGGAATCGGGGTGTGACATATATTATTATTATTTTTATTATGATGTCACAGATTAAAAATCAGGCCATTAAACATAGTTTATTAAATATATAATTTATGACAAATAAAATTAATTATAAAATTTAAGTTTTTCATCTTTGCTTTTTATTTCTTTTTATTTCTATGTCAATATATTTATAAAATATGTGTAAAAGATCTTTTATTTATGTCGATATATTTATAAAACATGTCATAAAAAATTCACTTGGAAGTAGATTTTGAGTTATGATTTTATTATATTTGATGATGCTTTTTCAACCGAAGGTACAGACGTCTTGGGATCGCTGGGCCGGTCTGCTAACTCTGTACGTCGGGCTCCTGCAAAAACAAGAAACATAAAGGATCGGCAGGGGTTCGCCCGTTACCTCTCCGATGCCTAAGTCGGTTCTTTCTTGTGGAAGAGAATATCAACTGCTTAGGGAATGAAGTTTTGTGCGTATGTCAGGCCTTGCCTTTCCTGTTTGGGATGACTGGTATTTATAATGGATGATCGATAACTTTCACGGATTGGGTGATGACAACGAGAATAGTATCTTTTATTGTTGGAGGATGATACGATATTCCTCCCACATTAGGTGGGAGATTTTGCATACTATAAATAAGCAGATAATAAGGGAAAAATTGATGGAAGGCGATAATTGAGAAATATCTTGCATCAAACAGTAGAAAATTTTAATTAAATTACTAGACAAAAGAACATGAATCAATTTATAATAGTAGGAGAAAGTTGGATTTTCTGAATCGGATAAACAAAATGATTGCCATTAAGTAAATGCTGTGAAATCATTACAGTTATTCTTTAAATTTAAGAGAATATAAGTGAATTTCGTATTAACGCGTGTGAGCGACATGTGATATATGAACAAACATGTGAACTCATGTGGTGACACGTGGCAAGCCATGTCACAATGCATGCTTTCAGGCGTATTAAATCAATGAAACATCATAATGTGTGCATGCATGCCATCATCATCAACATCGCAGCCCACCAGAAGACTATATCAGGCTACATGGGCTGTTCATACAAGGAAGGAGAGCTCAATTTTAGTTCGTGGGGATGCAGCAAGGAGAAGGAGGAGGAAGGGAAAAGAGGAAGGGAGGAAAGGAGAAGAGAAAGTGAGGAAAGGAAATGAGAAAGGGAGGAAAAGAAAAGAAAAGAAAAGGAAAGAAGAAAAGAGAAAAAAAAAAAAAAAAAAGGAAGAGAGGGAAAGGAAAGAGGAAAAGGAAGGGTGGCAGCGCAGTGAAGGCAGCCCGGACGTGAGAACAGGAGGCTGGGCTACAAGATGTAGGTTTCCTCCTACTGCAGTTTGTTCACCTTTAGGGGCCATGTAAGAGGCCTACGGGTTCGTCAAGTTTTCAGGTGAATTTGTGTTGTGTGGTTTTGTTTGTGATTGTTGATGGTCAAAGACCAGTTTGTGAGTTTCGGGACTTTCGAGGCCAGAACCTGTGTTCTAGGATGGCAAAATCCGAGCATAATGCAGAGGGGTGTGTCAAATTTCCACACACCCTTGTGAATCGTAGCGTCAACTTTGGAGCGGCCACTGCTTTCTCGTCGAACTCCGATTCCACGCGTTCTTGGACTCTGATTCGTTGAGTGTAGGAATTTAATAAATATTAACTCATCCAAAATGTAAGCTGAAAATTGTGCTGGGTCACGGACAGTTGAGGAATGGTTCGATGGTTTTAGAACTTTGTTTCGGGCGGTTGTAACGAAATGCTTGGGACTGCGCCATGGCCTAGCGAGGAATTAGTGTTGGATGTTTTGTGTGTTATTCAAACTGGACTTTCTTGACTAAGTCCAGTTATTTCTTCAGGCCAAGCATGGCGGTATGTAGGGAATGGCTAATGTGTGTTATTGCCATATTGATAAACAAACTGAATATGTGAAATTATGATATGTGTGATAAGATGAAATAATTATATGCATTGGGCTTATGATTGGCGTTATGTCTACGGCCTGGAATATGAATTATAGCATTACTTGCCTAAGTAATGGTTGGAATTATGTTAATACATGGCAGAGTGACATTGAATGATGAATGATAGAAAAGATGTAGTGCGTAGCATGTGATATGTGTTTGAATGTATGGAATAACATAGCTACATGTATGCGTCATTGATGAATATATGGAATGTTGTGGTGCATTAGACACGAGTGTTCATAGCACGCACAATGTATGGTGTAGAATGTCCATGTAGGGTCTTCATACATTGGTCATGGGTTTGAGTCTGATGGCACCAATTGCGTGGTGTCTTGATAACACCGCATTACATGGAGTGTGTACATAGTGCTGGTTTGTACTAGCGTTTGGTGCAAATTATTGGGCTTGGGAATGGGACGAAGTCGGTGGAGTTCACGGTGTTAAATGAAAATGGAAAATGATGTGAGATTGTAGCAAGTAGGGGATAGATACCCCCTCGGGTGAAAGCACGAAAACACAGTTGGGCAGTATCCACCGGTGGCTTAGAAAAATGTCGGAGGAGTGTAAGAGACCCGCGGTGAGACCTCCCGAAAAGGATGCATTGCCCAAAGACACGAAATGATTAAATAATATCACATAGACTACGGGTTGTAGAGATGGAGTCGGGGCCCGACTGGTATTGATTTCCCATTGGCATGGGTGGGTGGTGGGTCGGTTGACCCGTTACTTGGGGCGTGTAGAGTGTCGTCTCATACATGCATGTAGATTTTTTTCCATGATAGGAAACATGTATGCACGGATTGGTTGTTGGTTTGACTGTGAAATGATCATTTGCATGTGCACCTAGGTGGGGAATAGCCCTTGTAGGATTTATCTCTACTGAGCGTTAGCTCACTGATGAGCTTAAAAGTCATCCATTTTCAGTCCATTTTTCTAATTGATTTTTATATAAAAAGACTGATTTATGTTTAGAAATATGGAATAACTAATAGCGTTATGCGGTGAGAATTCAGAGAAATAGGAATTTTTGCGATAAAGGAAGCGAGAAGGTGGATGAGTATTAATGATATAATGTTGAAGAATTGCAGCGGGAAGGCGCACAAGGATCAAAGAATGCGATGTGAAACCTTGATGGCAATGAAAATTCATATCAAGGTCGCGACCACAAAACCCCGATCGCCTTGAAGAGTAATGGAAGAAGCGAAAAATTTGGCGCGGCGAAACTCAAGTCGATGTGATGAATTGATGAAGAAGAAGAATTGTAGTGGCGACATCCGCGAGGTCAGCGGCGGTCGCTCCAAATCTGATGGACAAGGAGAATTAGTGACATCGGAGTCAAAAGTCGTGACATAAGATAAATAATTATTGAACATTTATGTCACGACATGCGGAAGAGTCGAGTAACCACGAGATCGAAGCGATCGCGACATCGACTTGCAAAGAAAAGAAGATTAAGGCATCATTCGTAATTATGGCGTCGGTTACTGAAAAGAAGATTAGCGACAACATCAGGTATCGCGACATCAATTGAAAAACTTGAGGTCGGCGACATCATTAACGATCGCGACAACGAAGCGAGGAGCGGAGAATTAGCGACAACATTCAGAAGGATTCGCGACATCCGGCGCACGGACGAGAAAATTAGCGACATCATACATTAATTAGCGACATCATCTAAGAAGTTAAGGTGGCGACAACAAGGAAGCGTCGCGACCTCAGAAGCTAAAAACAAGTCGCGACATCATTTAAGCTGTCGCGACAACAGCTCGAGATAATGATGACAAGTCCGCGACCGAACAAAGCCTCTGCGGCATGGCGGAAACGGCGAAGGTCGTGACAAGAAGAATCGATGTCGCGACATCAATAATAAGCTGACGATTGGCGAAGTCAAGAGGTGCATCAAAGAGTGGGGCTGACTTGAGAACCTATAAATACCACGGTACTGCGAAGAAGCGCTGACTTTTGGCCTGAAAGAGATGCGGGTTCTTTGAAAATACGTATTTTAATTTTCTTTGTTTTGTTTTTATTTTTAGATTAAATTTGTTTTTTTTATTTCAAATTTGGATACGGTAGTTAGTTGTTAAAATTTTAGTACGAATGCGAAATTCTAATTTCCTTGAAGTGCGTAAGTTATTTGAATTCCGAGACAAATTTTGGTCGAACTTCTGATTCTTTATTCTGATTGCTTTCTTGACGATAGCTATTGTATGGTCAATCGATGATTTTAGAAACCCGACTTCCATTGAATTGGCGCTATTGGCTGAAGTATCTCTGTAGGATTTATTCATTAATCTTTGAACTTCAGGTTTGTAAATCTACTTCTTTGGTCTTGTGTATTTTGCATTGTGGTCTAATATCGGTGTCTCATACCCATTAACGGGATTGTCTCAAGCTCACATTTTCGAGGCCCTCACGAGTGACATAGAGAAGGCATTCACGAGTGATGAACTGGTATGAAGGTATGCTAACACGATGTTAGCTGATCTAGTGCTCTGTGAAATTAAAGCGTAAATCCTCTTCTCACTTGGAGGCGAGAATGGGTTGGAAATTTATTTATCAATTTAAGCTTCTTGAAGGAAGTTTGCCTCGGTCGAATAATTGAATTCAATCCTATTAGCAAAGATCTAATCAAGGAAAGAATGAAGCTATTTTAATTGTGGAAGAGAAACCGGTATAGTGTAAACCCATGCAATGACTTAATCTTAGGAAGGCTAGGTTTGCGGTCATATTTATTGGTATAGTATTGAAAAATAAAATACCCCGAGAATAAAGGCAGCCCGGATCAAAAGTAGTTATCTAACACTCTGTCTTCGAGAGAAACGGAGTGAAGATTAGATAATGAACGGTGGGGTTGGAGAGATCAGCTACTATTTTATATTCCTTGGACTAGTTTTAAATCACATTGGTTCATTAAGCAAGCGTCACGATTGCAATCTGCGAGGAATTGATGTTTCCTGATAAGTAATTTTCAAATACTTTCACTAAGATAATTGTTCGTCCTAAATTTGTAATTTATTATTTCGATATTCAATTCATTTAATTATTAATTCAATTCTTTTAGTTTTCATTATTTAAGGCTTTCAAGCGATTCAATTGTTTGTGAGTCAAATAGTATAGAGATTGAGTAGTCGGTAGTTGGTTTGGAATTCTTGAGATCTCGCGGGATCGATATCTAGACTTAAATCCACTTTATTACTTGTTCGATCTGTACACTTAGGAATCATGGATCAAAACCGGGAAGAAATTTATCTAGTCTTAAGGAAACCATTTTATAGTCAAATTGTATTGCAAAGAAATATATAATTAACAAGTTTCATGGCATTATTCTTGGGGATTGAGTGATAGTCCTTTGGTAATAGTGTCATAAATTTGTATAAGTCTTTTGGTCCAGTGAGCTTACTCACCACAGTGTGGGACCCCACTTTCAGTGCAAAGGACAAGTCTGACGAGACGACACTCCTTAGAGGCCGGGATTGTAAACGGGCCAGTTATGTACTTGACTCTTGTTTTGTGTATATATTAGAAGCAATTAGTTTTAATATATGTTTGTATTAAGAGTGATGTAATAACTCTTTAATCTATAAATCATGGGGTCTTGTAACCATATGGGCCAGTATGGATGATGGGCCCTATTAGATTCATTTTACTCATGTATGAGTCTCATGATATGAGACACACGAGGTTTCCATGAGTTGACGATTAGTCAATGGGACCCCGGGGTTTGAGTGTACATATCTACTTTCCACGATTAGTGGAGGTTGGGGTATTTTCCTCTATTACAGATTCCTTGGCTACTAGTCTTTTAAAAATTGAGTTAGGCCCTTGTTTTGAGCTGCGTTTGGGGGGATGCCATTAAGGGCATATCGCTAGTACTGGGCTCGCTTTTTAATCGACTTTTGAGCTGCGTCTTGGGCTGCGGCGCTGTTATTTCAAACCATGATTTGCCCCATTGCTTTGACTAAAGCGGCGTGACGAGGCTGTATCGCTTCTCGGATCAGGTGTGATACCCACGTGGCTACTCAGGAAGGGCTTGATTAGGGCTTTGTCGCCATCCAACGTCTTGTGATAATGATGGCTTTCTCGATTAAGTATTATTTGGTTCCTCCGGCTCTTAGCTTCCTTAAAAGCGTCCCTACCCCGTTTGCACTTTTGATTAAATGCCACGATGGTGAGCTAAAATCAACAAATTTATATACACCTAGTTCCTACTACTGCGGTAGTCATTTCTTGCCGATATAATTAGTCCCCAGAAGGTGAACACGAGGATGGGTTTTCATCCTCAAAATGATTTGCATAAGTGCCTGAAGGTAAAGACTTTCTATTTGGACTTGGATTTTTGTTTCAAGCAGTGGAAGTAGTTTAATTTCTTTGAGAAATTGTAAAAGCTGAGTGATGTGTGAAAAGTTAACAGAAGATTTAGGTCACTAACCCAGCAACTTAGGGCAAACAAATTGTCCTCAGGTTTTATCCTCGCGTTATGACAAGCAACCTATAGTCGAAAACCCTGGCCAGGATCTATGTTTAACTAACCCAAACCCAACCTGAAACCACTCCCATTTGAGTTAACACAGGTAACATGCATCTATGGCCCCTTTACAGTTTGAAACCTAACATTAAATATCATTTCGGTGGCTTTCGTAAAGACCATCTAAAAAACCCTTTGATACATCTAGCAATAAGTATACTTTGTATCCACAAAGCATGAAAGTATTTATTTGAATCAGTAACATTGATGCTATTGACCACATTTTGAAGATAGAGGCCATAAACCTGGTGCACAGCTGGCTTTTAATGCAAGAGGACAACTGCATGCCCCACCACGAAGCCTTCCTTTCTCTTCAAAGAAAGAAACGCCAGAAAGCATCTCTTGAGTTGTCATCCTCAAGAGGGTGTTGGCAGCGAAAATAAGGGAAAAGAGGAGAGAGAAGAAAAACAAACAACTTCAAACTCGAAAAGATATTTACATAAAATAAAAAACTTGCAAAGGTGCTTCTCAGAATTTGTTGCTTAGAAGTTACAAAATGGGAGGGCTTATATAGGCCACCAATGTATGAAAATACCATAGCCTAACAATTTGGCTAATTTTACAGGAATGATAATACAAAATTGAAGTCGGTTGCATTAGTACAAAAAGCATGACAAGGCGTGAATTTATTTAAGGCTGAATTTCGCCCCAGCTAGCGAAAAATTTATTTAGCTAAGTCTGAAGATAGCGAAAATGCAAAATTTAAGCTAGAGCGTGGTGATTTATTGCGTACTTAATTCCTTCTTCATTGGTATGTGAGTGGCGAATGCAAAATTCATAGAACTGACACTTTAGCGAAAATTTTGGTCTGGCGAAAATTGTCAATTTAATAAGATGAAATTTTAGCTAAAGGCTGAAATTATGATCCAAACGAAATTTTGATCTTAAGCGAAATTCTGGGATTTCTTGATTCATCTTGCATTGCTTCACAATAATATCTTTAACATCGATTTCCATCGCTTTGCCTTCATTCCTTTCTTTGATTTTTTGAATTACGTTTGATGGGTGACAATTGAGTTCAAATCTTCATGATTTGTCATATCTCGATATTGAACTCCCAAATGCGTAAACGCAAAACAGCCCAAAAATACTCTGAAGCAGCGATACTAAGAAGACTTGAATACTTGATTGGCATAATGAAAAAGGCATGATTAGCGCGCAAAAAAGCACTCAAAGCTCTATCTAAAATAGGGTTCAAAATAGCACTTTTGGGCACTAATCTGCCAACCGGCGTTTTTAGTCATAGCAATGCAAAAACAAAAGGAGATGTATGTGGTGAATTTCAAAAAGGTTATGATTGAAAAGGTTTATGTACATATAAACATTGTCCTTAAAGTAAGAAAAATGGGCCTGAAGTTTGAAAACCGACATGAAGAAAGAATAAAACCAAGCTCAAGAACAATTTTAGGTCAATATTGGTTCCATGATTCTCAACTTGAATTTCCCACCTAAGTCTAATGGTTCTTTATATAACGGTCTGCCCGATAAAATTGCAAAGAATTTTGTCCCTCCCCCGACTGCATGACATGGCCTTAAGCATTGAACCAACCTAGATAAGGATAGTTCACAGCACTTCTTTCTTTATTCAACTACTGCGCGGATGCAATGCTTAAATTGACTTCACCAAAGTCCGTGTAGGGTCTGATGACTCTGACCAATTAAGGTTTGTTTATCGAAGCGAAAGGATCGGCGACCCGCAAACTGAGCTTCACCGGACTCGAATGACGAGAAAATCAAGAACCTACAGTAGTTAGACTCACCTATCCACCCATGCGAACGCCGTGATGACTCCCAACCAATTAAGGCTTAGGGCATCAGGTTTGAGCTTTATATCACCCCTCGGCCAGTGCTCGGGTTGTGAAAACTTCACGACTTTATTTTCTTTTTCTTCTTTTCTTTTTCTTTTTCTTTTCTTTTCCTTTTTGGAAGACAACATTGGTCTTCTTGAATGTGGAGCAACACAAACCGATCTTAGAGTTGCCAACATGCTTAAGGCCGGTATGCAAGCGAAGAAGTAAACAAATTCTGACTGTGAAATAATGCAGTGCGGTGTGTGAGATTATGAGGAGAATTTTGAGTTGATCATCTTTGGAACTTCAGCCCGACCAAAAGTGATTCAAGCATGGAATTGCTCTAACATAAGGTGACAACAGTGATTCAATTTTCCAACAAAAGCAATTCAATTGTCAATTTGACGATTCAATTTGTCGATTGAAAGAAAACATTTTACATGGTAAAGGCATTAAACATGAGTATCATAAAGTCTATATATATATCTTGAATAGCTTTTGATATAGCCAAAATAAGCTAATACATAGACAAAAACAAACATACAAAAGTATCCTTTGCTACTAACAAGCTAATACATAAATCCTAATCGAATTAGTAGGCGGGTTGATAAAAAAGTGATAGCCTTTCAAAATCATAAAGAAACCTAACCACCTCGAGCTGCTGTGGTGGTGGGTGGGTCTGAGATTCTTCTTCTTCTTGACAAGAGAACATCGAATAAATTGCGTGCGTGGTGGGCTCCTCTCTGATCGGGAACAGGAAGGCTAGAGTCGTCATGATCTAGCGAAGCATAGAGTGACAGGCGATATACGTCTGTCTTTACTTTGTGTAGCACTAGTGAAGCCAGATGGCATCCATCACACACTGCTATCTACCATGGTGGCGTGAACATACTCAGTGAATGGTGTCTTGAATAGGATGGAAGTAGGGTGTATATCTTCCTGTTTGCGATGTGGTATGTAGAGGAGATGAGTGAAATGTAGGCTGGACTCCTGCGTATCTCTCGGGCTCGAGGCGGGCATATCGTCTCTGTGGAGATCCTCGACCACGATCAGGGTACCTCCTCCTGGTCTATTGTCGGAGAGATGGAAAGATACGAGGGCATGGTCGTCTGCTGGCCCGACATGACCCGGAGGGCATGCAATCCTCCTCTCAATCCTAGGCTCCTACAGGAATCCCAAATGCTCGGAACCTAGCGGTGGTCTCGGCATCGACAACGGAAGACTCTACTCGCGCGAGCCACCCAGATGGACATGCTCTCGAATGCATCGGAGGTCATCCCCGGCTCGGAGGACTGGAACCGGTATCCCTCGAAGTCCAGGTAAAGAGCCTCAGATGCGCTCCCCCTCATTGTATGTAATCTTTGTAGCGAGAACAAACTCGTCGAATAAGTGGTCGTCGGCGGCATCGTGGGATGTTTGCGCCTCTGAATCTTGGTCGGTGTGGTGTCTCACGGCGGTCTCGAACCATCTCGATGAAGTGGGTGGGCGATCTACTGTAACCCTCTGCATTGGCCCGGTGATCTGCGAGGCCAGAAAACTAAAATATCGACCGCTCACGGTACTCTCATTGATCATCAATAGAAAGCGAAGCTGACGGACCATCTTGCTCCTCGAGATGTCATCGAGTGAGTAAGCGCAGCACCACTCGTGGGTAATATCTTCTCGGAGTCATGAGCGATGTGAATAATCCTCGATCGACCTCGCCCGGACTCCCGTTATCTGGGATCGACCCTCGGTAATAGGGACATCGTAGAATGACTCGGTAAAGTCCCTCGAATGGAGTGCGGTATTCCGAGAATGGGGTGCCTACGAAACAGCGACCTCGATCTGGAGGCGGGTGACAAACGGCGATGATGTCGCCTCGCGTGATATTTGGTGATGTTGTGAGGAAGATGACTTCATGGGGGCCGTCTTTGGCCGGCAGAGGCGGGCCCTCTGGCTCTCCTGCGAGAGCGGCGATGGGGCAGGGGTCCCATCCGTGTCACGATAACGGCGAAATCCTGAGGCTCCTCAGTGCGCCTCGAGGGCCGGTGATGGTAATGGAGCGGGGCCAGAAGACTAGAGCCTCTCTCTCGGGTGTGCGGAATCGACCTTAGAGGCCCGAAGGCGGAACCCATCTCGATGCGAACCATATCGTAGTACGAGAGCAGACAACGGAGGAGGGCTACGCTCCTTTGAAAATACAACTAAGGCCTTTCCCATGTAGCGCGGGCGATACTGTGACTAGGAAGGGGCTCACTTTGAGTGTGAGTGCTCTAGCGAGTAAATGAACGAGCTCCGCGCGGCTTCGGCTCACCACCGTCTGCGGAATAGCGATAAGGCGTGAGACCAACCTTTGGGCGAGAGGTAGCTATAGATGCAGACCTTGTTACGTATTATTTTATCGCAACTCGGCGATGGCGGTGAAACGGACCGGTTGGAACCTTGGCGTTGGTGACGGGCTCGGTTGTGGTGCGCAGCGGTTGAACAGTGCGGCGGCGATGACGATCTGGGCGGTCGGTAGAGGCACCGATATTCCGATGGGCGAGGGCGAACTACGGTGAGTGTGGTGTGATTGGTAGAGGCTGGGCGACTCAGGCTTATTTGGGAGGAGAATGTAAAGTGACAAAATGATAACCCCCCTCCCGAGGTTTAAACCTGAGCATTTGTGTGTGGCCAGAAGGGTCTTTCCCTCTTCATTTAATTTAGTCTGTGAATTTGACTCCGGCTTTGCCTCATGAAGTCAAAATTTTAGATTTAATTTTACTAATATATAATAAATATAAAAGATTATGATACAAATTGTAAGGATGATATAGAATTAGAAATTTAATATAAAAATACCATAATATAAAAACAAAAATTACTAAAAATGAAGCGCAGTTAAAAATTTTCTAAAAAATAACCAAAAGTATTAAAATTAGCGAATTAAAACAAAAAGCAAAAATTGTGACTTTGCAATTAGGTTTTTGAAAACACCAGGCTTCAGTTCATTTCCTTAAAATTACTCAAGGAGGGTCGAGGAGATGATCTCCTCAACCCCTGCTTGATAGCTGGCGATTCCATTATGTTGGGTGCCCGATTGTTGAAGTGGTCCTCAACGTGGCTTTGAATTGAGCAATTGGCTGGGTGGATGTTGATGGCAAGACGATATCTCTTCATCTCCTGGCTGATTACTCCTTGCAATTCACGGACAACGTGCTTCCACGCATGCGACCATTTGGAAAGCGACTTCATGGAGGTTATTTGATTTTCATGTTCTACTTGACTTTGCTTGTTGTTCAAATGAAAGATGTTTAACTTTCGAGTCATGTTACCAAAGGTAAGTTGCATGACCCGTTAAACAATTGTGTGCATTGGTTGTGGCCAGAAATGGTCTTCCTAAGATGATTGGTATGATTGGGTTCACCTGAGTGGCTCGATGAGCACCCTGAATCTTGTTATTAGAGATTTGTCTATCTTCACTAAGACATCCTCGTATCCTTAGGGATTTTGATGATCTATCGGCGATGAAGTGTGATGTTGGTCGGTTTAATTTCACCTAAACCTAGCTGCTTGTATACTGAATACGGCATTAGGTTCTGCTGGCTCATCAGCGATGATTTGTCTATGCAATTCCCACGATATTGAAAAATTTGAAATTGTGGGAATCCATAGATCTTGTATTTATTTGGATTCTTACTTTGGATTATGGCAGCGACATTCGATGAAATGCCTTTTCTCAATGCCTAATCTCTTCTTAATTGTGCAAAGTCTTTCAAAATTTTGCATATGAGGACTGTTTGATTATGTCAATGAGGTGTGTTAACCTTCACTTGCCTTAAGACCTCTAAAATGCACCTTCTTTGAGATGCCTTCTTCTTACCTCTAAGTGCTTGTGGAAATGGAGTGGTATGGTATTTGTTGAAACTTCCTTTAGGAGAATAATATAGAGGCGCAATTCTCCTCACGATTAGTTAACCCGGCGGCTTTGGCATGGGTTGATCGACCTCTTTTCCACTTCTTAGGGTAATTATGGCCTTAACCTCATCCATTCGAATTGTTGGATGATCTATCATGGATTCCCTTTGGGTTTAGCCTTTGTTTGGGAAGGGAACCTTCCTTCCCTCTTGTACCTCCAACAACTTGTTGATCTTGGTGATGGAATGCATGGGTTATCAATTTTTTGGTTTGGGTGCTCTGAGCCCATCATTCTCTTATTCGATTACTTTCTACGGTATCAATCCTTTGTGCAGTTGCACATTGATTCCTTTGCTCTTCCACAAGAGTACCCACCACCTTACTCAAATTTAAAATGAAGCATTCCCACGAGAATGAGGATAGTGGTGGTTGTGGTTCAAAATTAGAACAAGCGTGGTTTTGGCACACAGAGGAGTACATAAGCGAGTGGGCTTCCGGGGAAAGGTTAAGGTGATTCCTCAGTTGGAATTGTAGGTATTTCCATATGGAGCATTGGACTGTTGTGGCTACATGTTGTCCTACGATGTTTTGCACATTCGACATCAAATCCTTCAGTAGGGCCGCAGGACATGGTTCTACTAGGTGCAGGGGATTAGAAATTAGTGCGAAAGAGATTGGGCTGTGTGGGTTTTGATCCACTGCATGCACCTCTTAATTTTGTTGCCTTCAAGCTCCTCCACTTTCCTTGCTAGGTTGAAATCTAGCTCTCATCTCTATTTCTTCTGGCGGTCATACATCCCACCTTGTTTGGTGTGGGTCTCATCCTTTCCAATTCTCTAGGGTTAGGCTCATCGACCCTTAGAAGTTTAGAGCAGTAATTTAAAAAAATCCATGGCTTCGTGGGATGCTTGTAGAAAGTCTCTCCACATGGTTTCAAAAGGCACGCCTCATAGTGGGAGGTGCCTTTACCATAGAAGTGGTTCTGACATCAGTATCAAACCAAGTGATGTGGACGGGCAGTGGTTTCCATAAATCCTCTCCCGACAACGATAAAGTCTCTCAATCATGAGTGCAAGGTGTAAATTTGTCTTTTCAAATTATTAGTCTTATGAGCCTTTGAAGAACTTCTTCGAGTGCACTTTCTTAGCTCGGCCCAATTTCCTAATGGTTCTAGGCCTCGGTGAGTTTAGCCAAATCTTGGCCTTATCCTTTGGAGTAAGAGTGGAAATGCTTTTAACCGTGAGATCCATATCCGTCATACCTTCATAAGGTAGTACCGAAACCTCCTCAAAATCCCTAATAGCAGGTGTGGATTTTCATTTCCATCTGCATGATATGTGGGGAGTAGGGATTTTTTGAATATGGCCTCCTTTTTGCTCGCCAATGGGAGGAATGATACGGGATGGGCCAGCAGCTTTCTGGGAGGTGGATGTGATCCCTCTGCTGGTTCATAGCATTGTTCGACTGGGTTCTAAGTGACTGTTGTTCTTCGGTGAGTGGATCCATGGTACTCGGTGTGTCTGCCGGCTTCATTGACTAGGTCAGGTTATTGTGCGATTCTATGCAGTCTTCTGATGTGTTTACGTCAGCCGCGCATACACAAATGTTACCTGGCCGAACGCGCAACAAGAGCACAAACCAACACCAAAAAGGTTGGGGTTGGTAAAATAAGCGTATATAAAAAAAAACAAAAAGCGATTGAAGTTACTTGCAAAGTGATGAAAACTGCGATTCATGGCCCCGAGGTTTCAAAGAGTTAAAGATTACCTTCACTTGATGTTGATCACCGTACACTTAACTTATCGTCGTAGTTTGGCACCATCGACAGCGGCGCCATTTGATTAGTGTGATGACTGAGCTAAAATCAACAAAATTTATATACACCTAAGTTCCTACTCTTGCCGTGGTATTCTTGCGTATAGTGGTCTAAAGGTGAACCACGGGGATGGGTTTTCATCCTCAAAGTGATTTGCATAAGTGCACGAAGGTAAGACTTTCTATTTGGACTTTTTGGATTTTGTTTCCAAAGCGGTGGAAGTAGTTTAGCTGCGAAGTGTAAAGCTGAAAGTGATGTGCGAAAAGTTAGCTTTGAAGATTTGGGTCACTAACTTGGCAACTTAGAGGCCCAGCAAAAGTGTCCTGGTTTATCCTCGCGTTATGACAAGCAACCTATAGTCCAAGCCACAACTGGATCTATGTTTAACTAGCAAACCTAACCACAAGAAACCCTCTGAGTTAACACGGGTAACATGCATACATGGCCCCTTTACGGTTTGAAACCAACATTAAATATCATTTCGGTGGCTCGTAAAGACATCCCAAAAACCCACAGTACATGCTTGATAAGTATGCCTTTGTATCCTAAAGCATGGTAAGTATTGGCAATCCAGTAACATTGATGCTATTTAATATTTTGAGAAGATAGGGCCATAAACACATTCTTTGTAGCTTTTTAACACAAGAGGACTGACACGCATATGCCCACCACAGCCTAGCTTCTTTCTCTTCAAAGAAAAGAGCAGCGAAGCATCTCTTGAGTTGTCATCCTCGAGAGGGTGTTGGCGGCCGAGAAAATAAGGGAAAGGGAGAAAGAAAAAACAAAAACCCTAACCTAAAGAAAGCTACGAAAGATATTTACATAAAATAAAAACTTGCAAAGATTGCCTCGATTTGTTGCTTAGGGTTACAAAAAATGGAGGGAGACTTATATAGGCCTGATGTATGAAAATACCCGCAAGCCTAACAATTTGGCTAATTTTAGACAGTAATACACAAGAATTAAGTAGTTATTAATTACAAAAGCATGACAAGGCGTGAATTTATTTAGGCTTTCAAAAAAATTTATGAACTCAACGAAAATTTCGCTAAATGCGAATTTAGTAACTAATGAAATCACCAGGAATATAAGAATGCAAAGAATTTAAGCTAGAGCGGTGGTGATTTAATGTAGCCTGGCAGCTAATAACAACGAGAACATGTGTCTTAGAATCTGCAAAATTCATTTAGGAGCATTTAGCGAAAATTTTGGACCTGTGAAAATTGTCGATTTAAACTGAATTGCGGGGAATTTTTCGCTAAAGAGCTGCGAATTTTGCGATCAGTGAGGAAATTTTCGCAATCTTAGCGAATTCACTGGATTCTTGATTCATCCTTGCATTGCTTCACATCCTCTTGCATCGATTTCATATTTGCCTTCATTCTTTCTTTGATTTTTTAGTGTTTGATGAGCGTGATTGAGTTCAATCTTCATGATTCATCATATGTCGATATTGAACTCCCGAAGTATCTGAAGCACAGAAACAACCAAAAATACCCTCTACGCGGCATAAGCGATACTAAGAAGACTTGAACACTTCAATTGGCATAAATGACATGATTAGCGCGCAAAAAGCACTCAAAACCTATCTAAAATAGGGTTCAAAATGCATTTTGAGCACTTAATCAGCTTGTTCCATGTTCTTGAAGCTTTTCTACCTCTGCAAGTTTAGGCTTCCTTTTCCTTAATTTTATTGACTATCGTTGAGTTTCTTTTGGTGGTCCCTGATATCTTGCTTGGGGTTGGTGTCCCTCTTCTTGTTTCTGGACTTGGTATGTCTTTTCTCCTTTGAAATAAAGAACAATCTTTGTGAATCACGCGCTTCTTCCACCCAGACCCCTTCGAGCCGAGCTCCTAGATTTATCATTATAACTTATTGTATGACCCATCATAATATTAAATAGCTTAAAAATGGACATAAAGTGTTATTCGAAATCAAGACGGTGGATCTTTATTACAGGCTATGTTCCGAGGTCTTATTGGTAGAACCGTTTGAGGTGTTAAGCTTCCATGAGTGGGGCAGGGTTTTTTCTTTTTCCGTTTGGAGTTCATAGTTGCCAGGTCGGATTATGCGAGATACGATGTAGGGCCCTTCAGTGGGTCTGACTTCATGTCTTTGGGGGTCTTCATGCTGGCAGTTTTTAGAGGCGAATTAAGCACAGTTTGTAACTCCCCAAACTTCCCTTTGGTCATAATATCTCGTTGTCTTCTGCGATAGTCCTCATAAGCTTTGGGACACCTTTCGTTTTCTTATAGGAGGTCCAGGTTTAGGCGAATGACCTCCCTCTGTTGTTGGATGTTTTCGGTTCAATCCTTGGTGATTTTAATCAGACCTCACATTTGGATCTATATTGCCAGTGCCAAGGCAGACGAGACGGGGTTCTAAGTTGTTGACTTCTTGCGTGGTTCTGTATGCCCGTAATACCTCGGGGGAGGTACTGCACTCCTTTTAGGTCTTCAAGCTTGGTTTCAGTCTTGCCTTTATAGAGTCACCATAGTGACCTACGCGCCCGTTAATTGCGCGGATGGCGGGGATGGTAATAGTTCTTGATTTGAGCTCAGTGAAATCCACGAACAAGTTGTCAAATTGTTTCCCATTATCGAGACCACGGGGACAGGATCAGGAACACGCATATTAGACGCCCGAGGGCGAGAGTTGCGTATACATTCGTAGATTGTTGCTAAGGGTTCGGCTTGGCCCATTGGTAAAATAGTCTAATTCCTGATGATAAATTGCAATGGCCCCTTCCAATGGTGGGGGTGCAATATGTCTAGCCCCGTTGTTGAAAGTCGGGGGCTTGTGGTGATCGGCGACAGTGGGAGATAAGAGATCTTAGCATGGTCCTGACAAGTTCTGTAGTTTCTAACCAGTTATGTCGCGTCTTTGAGCATTGTGGGCGTGTTACCCACAATCTTAAGGTTTCCTACTAGTCGGCTCGATGGTTTGCCACCTTATTAGCTGTGTACCTCTTGAGTATGTAGTTGGCGTCTTCCTTCTCACATGCACTTAAGAATGGGAGTGAAGCCTGCGTGAACGATGGTCTTGAGCCTCGTAGCCCCAGTTTAGAGCACCTCCTTTGGGTCGTTTAGCGATGTACCATCCACCCAGTAATCCCGGATGGGGTCCGTCCGACTCGGTTCGGACATCACGGAGACTTCTCGGGTGTCGATACTTGCGGGGTTACGGGAAGGTGCTCGATAGGTATCGGTCGCCCGGGTTTTCTTATGAAGTTTGTCATGAGTTTTCCAAGGCATCGACAAGAACTATTAAGCAACTCTTGCACCTTTTTAAGATATAAGATCATCTTCTCACCCCTGGCCTCGTAGGAGTCTTCTATCTACCACCGGAGTTAGAATTATTTATACTCATTTGATCTTCCATCAAGTGGGCAAGGTTAAGTCGGTATGACGACCTTATATTCGGCTCGTTATTGGAGTCTTAGAAGGCCCGAATACGAGGCGTATTCATATCTATCCGATACGGAGAGGTCGGGATCGATACTGTCCTTCCTTGGCGTTAACGGCCCAGTCTGACGGATAATCTCTAGATGAAATTAAGTGTAATTAGGTAACCTCGAAGTAATTGTCTTTGGAATGAATTCATGATGATAAATGCGAATCTTCCACTTTCACAATTTGTCCTGGTTTATTTTGATATTAAATTCACTCGACTCACCAGCCCTTTATTAACCGCCTAGAGGTTTCTGTTTATGCGTGTTGCTTCATTGGATATTCGGTTGGGACTTGACGGTATGGGCCCTAGAGAAGTAAGGTCGGAGTTTTACGGATGTAGTTATAACGCTAGGATCAACTTTTCCGTAGGTGCCTCTCCCTCCGCTCCCATAGAGCTGGCTACAATAGTAATTGGTTGTGCCTGTTCGTTCTCTCTTACCCAGGGTGGCACTAGTTGTAAAAGTCTACAAAATGGCCGAGTAGAGGTGGGAGTTCCTCCTTGGAAGGGCACACTAGAATGGGGGAAGTTTAGGTGGGTTTTTGAGTCTTAGTGAGCCTCCTGGCGGTGTGCATCCCAGCGGAAGGCCTTTGAGAACGAAGTGGTGACATTTGTCGGCCTTAGATACGACGACAGCGTAGCTATTCCTGTCGGGCGTTAGTCTCTTTGATGTTTGAAGGTAGCATATCAAGTACGACCTTAATCTTATCACGGGTTTACCTCTATTCCTCATTTTATTAACTATAAACCCAAAACACCAGGTAGAGACTCGAAAGCGCATTTGGTAGGTTTAACTTCATGTTGTAGCTTTTGGGACTGGGCACCTGGTAAATGGGTTTGTGGAGCTAAACTTCTGATTACGGCATTTGATTATACCTCCATAGATGCTCCAATTTGTTTGGAACATCTTGTTCACCCGACCTTTGGTAGGTGGCTCTGCATTCTTCAATCAGAAAGACATTACTCGATATCTTGTGGGTTCCACGACAGGTGAATGAGGTCTTCTTGGTCATTTGGGGTCTATCGCGTCTGGTTGTAGCGAAAGGTTATCCATGAAGCTGAGGAGTTCGTGACCGTAGTAGGCGTCTACTATGAGATCAGTCAGAGTGGGAAGTATCCTTTGGGCGAGGCCACATTGGCGTGCGTGAAATCAATGCAAGCGCCACTTGTCGTTTGCACGGCGAACAACGTTAGTCAACGTTAAATTACTCCACTTCTCTAATTGCCTTTGGCGGAGGAGCTTGCAGAGCCTCTTCATTAATCGCCTTACGTCTTCTAGGACAAAACTCCATACATGGCGCCCCCGAATCCGGGGTGTCTGGGTTGACAACAGTCGACTTGCAGAATACTCATGGATGTCGGGTAACGGAGACACCACTCAATCGTGAGTCTTCTTTGTGGAGACTCACACCAGTCTGTTGTCCCAATGATTAACAACGACCAAGCGGGTCCATGTGCGGTAAAAATGGCCACTTGGGCCCAGTATCGATACTCATAATTACATCAACTATGTACCAATAGTTCGAAGTTATTATAATACTCTTAACGAAACATATATCAAAATTTAAAGTTTTTAATACATGTTATAAATGAATACGAAAGCCTGACGGCTTTCTTCTAAAGCAGCGGCATCTAGTAGCGCCGTCCTCTGGCCACACTCACATTACCGAAATAGTGATCCCTCGACGGGGTGAACAAAGCTAGTAGTGATGTGACAATTTCCCTCGTGGGTTACTCCCCACCTAAGTACACACATGTCATGGCAAACAATCACACTTTCGGTAAATACATGGTCTATGAATGTCTACATGCCCCGATCCATCTCGAGTCCTCTTGGGACTCTCACACACATGCACAAGCGAGGGTCTCAGTAAAAATCACGAGTTTTCAAAACAAAGCATTCTCGAAGAACTTGTCTGAGTTTAGTCAAAATTTATTGGATAACCCTGCGAGGGAGAATATGTTTGGATAACCCTCGAAACAATTCACTTCAGGCCTCAGAAGCGTGGTGTTAGACAGTCCTCTGACCATGATTTTACGGAAAATCTTGATCGAAATTTCTTTCACAAACATTTTCACTTTATTTCATTTCATATTTATGCCTCCTCCCCAATATTCTAAGTACCCAGTGCATATGGAATGCATTATGTCATTCTACGAAACTGTATATTATAACATCAATGATCATATTAACTCATAAATATATTTTATTAATTTCTGATAATATTTAAATTAAGCTCACATGGGCTAATTAATAAATCAAGTAATTCATTTGAATCACCCAGAAACACCTGAAAATGACCTGACACATCATGTGAGCGGTGAAACCTTGGGTTGGCACTATTCAGCACGCCCTGATAGGGATTTCTTCTTTTTCCGGTTCAAAGATTTTGGGGCCAGGTAACCACGACCTTCAGGGAGCCTCGACAAATCCCCGTCCATAAAAATGGCTCTTGTAAAAGTAAATCAAGTAGGAAAAGATTCCTACCTCTTGGAGTTGTTGAAACTCCACAAGAATCGGATGCCCACACGTAGCCCTTGCACGCGTGGAACAACTTCCTTCTTGGCGACGGTACGACAGTCAAATAGAAATCTAGAGAGAAGTTACTCTTTCTCTCTCTAGAATCTCAAACCACACCCCACTGCACGTTTTCTTCTCATTTGGAGAAGAAAACTATTCCTATTTTTGTTTTATACTCATTTAACTTTTCAATAATTCTCATCTTGTCCTTAAGTTTTGGATTTTTGACATATGGATTAATCTAAGCCATTCATCTCATCCTCTCACTAATCATGCAACATGTGTCACATGGGTACGTAACTATTAGTGTTTGTCACATCATGTTTCTCACAAGTCGTTTTCTGACACGGGCAGAATTGCCTCGAAAAATGTGAATTAGGCGTCACCGGTGACGAGTCGACGTGGTAGCTAGATTTCACTGAAGCGATTCCAACGGTGAAATCTTTTTCATCATCCGAGATCTAGAAAAATTTCGGTTTGACCCGAAATTACCGTTCTCATTTTTCAAAAGTGGGTACCGGGTTTACCTTCTCTTTTGTGGCGACAAGGACGGATTGACGTTATTTGTGGGTAATCCTTTGCCGGATCGACCCGCCCATGTCTTCTTGCTTCCGGCGAATACTCCAGTATTACGCTGCAGCGGATGAGAGGGCTTACGAAGCCTTATTAGTTTAGACCTGCGTAGGCGAGGTGTTTGGTACGGTGCCAAGGCATCTGAGGATCTAATTCTTACGAAGCGCGGTCGAATGGTTACCTCGTTTCGCATGTCGAGCTTGTCCATGTAGATGTTGTCGACCGTGCTTTGCTTTATTGATGCTGAATAACATTCCCTGGCTATACGCTGGTTTCCTCGGAGCATTCCTACTCCATTTTTAGTTGGAAATTTGATGACCATGTGATAAGCGGAGGAGCAGTATATGGCATTGAAGAGGGCCTACCTAGTAACGTGTTGTAGGCGGATGGGCTTCTACTATGAGGAATCTGCCATTGCTGTGGGGTCTCCCAATGTGAGTACTAGTTATACCGACCCGAGGGGCTGTACTCTTTCTCACGAGAACCTTACGTGGCGGCGTTGGCCCGGCTCGGCTCTCCGCTTCCAATGCGAATTTGTCGAAGCGATGTGAAGATGATGTTGGCCAGAACTTCCGTTGTCGTGAGGACCACATTGGATTGTTTTTATTGGATACTATGGCTTTTATCACAAGTGGGTCGTCATGGGGATCTTTGTGACCTTCCATGTCGAGTGCAGGTTATGGTAGTATCCAGCCGCCGAAGTTTGGATATTGTTTGTACTTCTAAGGTTCCCCCGATCTGATGCTGCGCACTTGGGCCTTCCTGGCTGAGCTAGACTCTCCACCTCTTGCAAACCCTCCGGAGATCACATGGATCTCTCTAAAAGGCGGGCGATCTTTGAATTGGGCGCTAACGAGGGAGTGGTGGTGGGTACGGACTTGTTCTGCCCTTACGAGGGCCACATAGGGTGGATGCCCACATCAGATCAAGTATTCAATTTCCTTTCTTAGTTGGATGCAGTCATTTGTTTGGTGTCCATGACCCTTATGGAACTCATAGTATCTGGTATGGTCCACTTTTGTTTGGGTGACCTCATACGGGATGGCCGTCTGAAACTTTCGTGTTGTGCCCGGCGTAGGACACAGGCGCGAGGGGGCGTAAGGGGTGTATTGCCAGGAGTGGTCACATTCTTCTGACTGGTGGAGTGGTCCCCCCGGGGCGATCCACGGCCGTTCCTCACTTCTTTTTGGGGACCTTCTCCTTTTTCTGCGCTCTCCTTGGGGATCGTCCTGTCTACCTGCCTCCTGGGGGCAGCTCATTTTTATTACCCTCTTTGTTTTCCTTTTGAGTAAGAAGAGCTTATTGCTTGGATAAAGGCTTCTACGTTGATGTACTTCTCTGTTTAGCGGGGACCTCGGCCATGCTTGTCTGAGGTTCTTGAGATAGAACATTAGGTCTTTTCATTTGCACCCCTAACCTTCCATGAAAGTAGTGATGGCCAATTTTTCGTCGGGAATATCCACTGCGATTCCCTAGTTGAATCTCTGAACTATGACCTCGGGCTCCTGAGCTTTTTTGGTCAGAATGTGATAAGCTTAGCTTCGCAGGCATCCTTCTTTCAGATAAAGTGAGGCGAATGTGATGGGTTACGTGAATAGTGAGACGGAGAGACGGTGGAGTGTTAAACAGGCCAATGTTGGGCCCTTTAGCGTGATGATGAAGGATTGCATCATATGGGGTTGATATCGGTCTGACTCCACTCCCGGTTCTTATGCGTATTAAGGTGATCAATAGGGTCTGTTCAGTGAACGTTTCGACTTGCGACATTTGAATTTTCTTGGAAGGAAGCGACACCGGGCCGTGAGCGGTTCGGTTTATTGCACCGGGCGTTCATAAAGACTAGAGCTCCAGCCCTTCTTTGCTTCCCTTCATATGGTGAGCTCTTCTTTGGATGACCGAACCTCTGCTCCCGTAGTAGTTCCCGCTTTCCTGTGATCGAGGATGGGTATGGGTCCATTGCTTACGTTGTCCTTTCCATATACCGCCTCATTCTGATTATCTGAGAGGTTCGTAAGGATCACGCTCCTTAGTTTGGCTAGTTTTCCTTCTCTATCTGTTCCTTGAGGAGGGTCGAGGTGTTGCTGCTCTTCTTAGGTGAGGGGGTTTGGGCCTTCTCGGGCCTGTCGTGCCTCTTAGGGGCATTGCATTTGCCTGGTAAGTTGTTCCAACTCTCTCAACAGACATTTGTTGGTGAGGCGAAGCGCCTCCATCTCATCGGTATTGGCCTGTATAACTTCCACGTTGGCACACAGGGGAGGTGGTATCGGTGCCTTCTTGGCCTTGGCGTACTGGCAAGGTGTCCGTCCCGACAACATCAGCCGCGGAGATACTCGTGTGGATGAACAACCTACGACTTTCGAAAATCAGGCGAAGTCTCCTTTATGCGGGGCTCTACCTAAATACCACGACCTATCCCCGAACGATTCCACAATGATCACACGAGTGCACATGCGAGTAATATAATGACACTTGGGCCCTGCATCAATATCACAAATATATCCCAAATACATCAACTATCTACAATAGTTCAAGTTAATAAATTACTCTTTATACAAACATGTATTAAAATTACACATTCTAATACATGATACTTCAAGAAATAAAGCCTGAAGTCGGCTTTCTTCGTATGTCTTGCGGAGTCCGAATCACGAATTGACCGTCACTTTTGACTTTGTACTTGAAAGGGGGTCCCACCGGCGGGGTGAGCAAAGCCTAGTAGTGTGTGTCTCCTACAAGGCGGCTACTCCCCACCTAAGTGCACATGCAAATGTCGCATAATCAAACACACATCGAGTGCAACATACCCATGTCTACTGAATATCACATGCATGAATGAGACTCGACTCACCATGCCCAATATGCAGAGGCTCTGTGACCCATCACTCAATGGTGTTAATTAATATATCCCGAGTACTCATCATTCAGTGTACATGTATCGCCCGATTGTGTGTGTCATTGGTATTATGATGACCAGTATCGAGCCCTGCAGGCTCCGTACCCGATGCAAATTAATGAGTAGGCTGACAAATCCTAAGTCAATCTCGACTCTATCACACAATCGAAGTGTGTGATAAACATGACATTATGTCTTCTTTAGGTAACCTTTCTTTTGGGTAATCTGTGAGTCTCTTACCCATATAGAGCTATGATGTGTGGTTCTCTTTACGCCGTGCGCCTCGAGTTCTCAGACTCCCTCGGAAACATGCGTTACATATGAATGAAAACCATTTACAAACAAAGGTATTTGTTTTAACCGTGGACAACCCTCAGATATAAATAGTGAGAGATGGACTCCGATAATCTATTTTGTGGACAGCCCACTGAATTAAATCAATTTGGTGGAACTCAGAAGCGATTGATATTATATGGACAACCCTCGATGTATATCAATTGGCAGGACTCAGATGATTGATATTATATGGACTAACCCTGGAGTGTTGTAATTGGACCTCTGATAAATAATATTGTTAGTCAGCCTTTGAACAATTCTCTCAAGAAACCACCTCATGCACTCACTCATATTGTTCTAGAATTTGCCCGATTATATGAAATGTAAATGAGCCATTTCCATTTTCTTAACGTGTGACTCATTTGGGTGTTGTCTTATTAGTCAAGCCCACTAATCAACACCCTACGTTGATCCTGTAGTGTACTCCACGACGTACCGTAAACACCTAACACAATGTCGATCTGTTCTTTTCCACCTAATTTCTAGGTTACTTGATTACTATGGAATTATGATGCAATTCGACACATTCTGTACTAATATATTTACGCCATATATATTAACATAATTAAATCACATAAAACATATTTGTACAAAATTCACAATCAATTTTAAAAAATTAGCACGACATATGGGCTACAATTAACAAACACGAGCAATTCATTTTGAATCACATAAACATACACATAAAATGGCCAAAATCTCGGACGCATATAAAACAGGGCACCTCTTTGTCCATGGGTTAAATCACTTTAGAATATTTGTGATACCAAAACTACCTGACCCGAAGACAGTAGTCCGGGGCAAGAAGCCAAACCTCAAACCACGGTGAGACTCTGAAAATAGTCCTAAAAATTCTGTCATGACTTTCTAAAAAACGATCCTCAAGGAACAAACTGACGTAGAAAACGGTTCTAAAAGTGACTTAGATTGTCGAAAACTAATCGAAAATTCCTAAAAATTCCCTCACGCTCCAGTCTAAAATTTGAGGACTGAAATTTACAGCCTTTCACGGCCTCTAAGCCAATTCCAAACCATTACATGGCCTTTAGGCTAGAAATAACAATTAGGAAATTCTCTACCTCGGGTTTAGTGACTCCAATTTTGGTGATCTGCGTAGCTCTCATCGCGTAGATCCCAGCTACCTTCAGTCCCAGACGAAAACCCGCGGTCCAATTTTCGTAGATCTGAGAAAGAAGCAAAAAAGTAGAAAAAATAAAAATAAAAATATCTCTCCTCTCTCCTCCACGCTCTCTCTCTCCCAACGAAAATGCCTCCTGCCGTCTTGCTTTTTGACTTTTATCCCCTTTTTGATTGATTTTTTTTCATTTTATTATAATAATATTATTATTATTATTATGATTATCTTGGATACTTGATTCATATTGCTTCATTCGGATCCGTTTCTATCCCGAAAAATTTTATTTCTTTTTAGTTCACTTTATTTTAAATGAACTTAGCCCAAGTCATTTCCTGACTTTCGATTTTTAAACTAAAAATCATCCCTGAAATCGTGTGGTTTATCACCTAGAAATTCGTAAATATTATGATTGTCTCGAGTCGGCATGAAACACTAAGGTCACTAGATTTGCGAGGCAGAATTTGGCGCGTCCGTTTCTTCATGAAAATCTAAATTTCCGGTTTTCAGCGAAATTACCGTTTTACCATTTTTAGAAAAATTGAATTTTCTCGGGTTTCTGAGCCTTGCATCCTTGGTAGATTGTAAGTGGCTCCTAATTAGTGCCACAGTGGGTGTATAGAATCGCTGTGTATAGCCTGAGTTCCTCTGCTGTAGCAAGCTCTTTGCGATGAACTTTAGGGTCGAACTCCGGGGATGGGTTTTCTTCATGCAAATGACTAACGTTGAAGTGTTTAAAGTGGTGAATTTAATTTGGATTTTGGGGTTTGATAAAAGCAGGGGTGTAATGGTTGGCAAACTGAGGCTACAAATAAATAAAATGTAAAAGAAGTCTCCTTAAAGTGTTAGGCTACTGGATTTAGGTTCTAAAGGTCATTGAGAGGTTCTCGGGTCCATTTCCTCGCGTTGGGGAGGATGACCTATAGTCATTTCTCGAACCGGATCTTCCTTTAGCTTTAAAAACTAAACCCTAAAATTTTCCTTTTGAAAATGGCATTCACTGGCCATTTATGTTCCTCGATCCGGTTCAAAGCGAGTCTCCTTGATTCACATTCTGATAGGTAATAATAAATGGTAACTAATGAACATCACAAAGATCTAATAATAGCATCAAATGAGCATAAAAGATTACCGAAATCTTGACCGTTGACATGAATCGAGGGATCTAAGCCTAATGTAAAGGGAGAACACAAACGGAGTGGTACTGCGTGAAAAGCAGAGGGACCTCCAGTGGCCAGGAATCTGCCACTGCTTGACCTTCCACTTCAAGGAGGAAGGGCTTTGGCCGCTCATCCTCCCAGAGTTGTCATCTCGAGGTGTTTGTTAGGCAAAATAGAAAAGAAAATGAAGGAAGTAGACGGGGAAAATGAAAAGCGGGAGGTACAGCTTATCCCCAATTTATTACGAAGTGATTGATTGTGAAAACCTTGGCTCCTAGCAAGCTTATATACGGCTCGAGCGAGGGAAGTACAAAAAACTTAAGCCCAAAAACTATTCTGAGGTAGAAATAGAAAAACCAAAACGAAGTCGTTTGTACACAAAAATAGGGAGCAGACACTTTATTAGAAACAAAATTTTAGCTATATAGAAATTTCGCTATGATAAGCGAAAAATTACTGATATATAAGCGAGAATTTAGGCGTGTGAGAATTTTCGAAGCACTATTCATCATGTTGGCTCTTGTTCATTGCTCCTGCTTCATTTTTCTTCTATTTTAAGCTCTTTCTCCTCTTGGTCTTTTGATTCTGATGTTGAAGTTTATTCCCGAATTCTTCATGTTTGGATCATTTCAGTGATTTTGGCATGGTCTTCATGGCTTGTAAAATTTTCCACAAAATACGTCAGTAGAATAGTAGGGACCTTAATGTGCAAATGGGTTAATTAGAATGATTAGTACACAAAAAAGCACTCAAAACATATAATAAATAGGGTTCAAAATACAGCACTTTGAGCACTAATCCACCCTGACCTACACGTTTAAGTCCCTTAGCAATGAAAGAAAGAAAGAGAACATCTAACAGTAACAAAATAATGTTCACAAAATGGTATTTGAAAAGGTTGTGAATGAGTAATGCCTAACCTAAGTAAGAATCATCAAAGCCTTGTCCGATAACTATCTTGAGAGAATGAATGCCATCTGAGGTGGTATAAAAGAGCCTCCATCTCGGTGAATCTTGAAACTTACCCAAAAATCTAAGTGTTTGTTTGATCGATTCTCGACAAATAAAGCCCATGACCTCCACAACTAACTCACCTTATGACCTAGCACATACTAGCAACCTAAATAGATCAGGACCACTCTTATTCCATGGCTTTTTGTGTTGTAGGGGTCTCAATCTTTGAGAATCGGCCTCACCGAAGTCCATGTAACGGGGATGCAGGTGACTCCCAACTTGATTAAGGCTTAGGACTCAAGACCTACAACTTGCTCAACTCCACCTATCCACCCATGTAAGGAGCACGAAGTCGGTGGCTCCCCAAACCAGCGGTTTTAGGCACTGTGCTTTAAAGGCTTTCACCATATACCCTCGAACCGTGCTCTGCTTCGCACAAGCAAAGCGCGTAAATTTTTCTTCTTTTCTTTCTTTTTCTTTCTTTCATTTCTTTTGGCTTTGGAAGACACACGCCTTCTCTATTAATGGGGGTCCTAACCTATTAAAGGTGGTCAACTAAACTAGGTATCATTGCAAGGCTTAGGAGGCTAGGTAGTTTTTCAAGTTATTGAAGAAACCTGATGTGCACAGTGTGAGGTTAGCTAAAGGTGGAAGAAAAATGGTCGAAAGCAACAAGAGTTCAATTGATCATCCACTCAACTAGCCATGGAACCAATCTAACATCAATAGAATTGGACGAAGTTTCAATTTTTCAAACCACAGGTGAGGCAAAACACAAAAAAATGGGTGCGCTTTAACAAAATAAGCCATAAGAGGTCAGCCTTTCACGGTAAGAAAACCAAGAAGCCACCGAACATCACAAAATGGGCTTGCTCAAAATATAAATAAAAACATAAATGCAAGATTTGATCGTTGGGGAAGGAAGTGTTAATTTCCTTGATGAGATGTGATCATGCTTGATAGGAGACTTCTGCCAAGATTTATCGACACCTTATTCACTCCGTCAGCCTCAAACAACAAGTGAAGAAGACACATGAGAAAAAGCTCAATGTAAGGACATTTTAAAATTTTCATCTTCATAAAAATTTCGAAAGTGTTCTTTCTGGCTATTTTTGGATTCTACACTCTCTAAGCTTTCCAACAGTACCAAAAACACCTAAAACGGAGTTCTGATGAAAAAGTTATTGTCAAAACAAAATTAGAAGGCAAAACAGTGGGGAGTAGCGAAAATTTCGCTAGCATAGCGAAATTTCACTATGTAGCGAAATTTTGCACATAACAAAAATTTCCTATTTTTGCGAAAATTTCGCTATAATTATAGTGAATTTTTTTTTTTGGAAAAATAAAATAAAATAATTAATAATAATAATAATAAAATAAAAATAAAATAAAAAACAATTTTTAGAGACAAATTTTTATAAAAAGAAAATACAAATAATTTTTTAATAAATAAAAATAAAATAATAAAATAAAATAAAACAAATTTTTTTAATATTTTTGTGTGAGGATGAATTTTTTTTTAGAAAATAAAAATATATTTTTTAAAAAATAAAAATAAAATAAAATAATAAAATAATATAAATTTTTTTAGAGACAAAATTTTTTTTAATAAAAATAAAAAAATAATACATTTTTTTTTTGAAATCAAAATAAAATAAACTAATAATAATAATAATAAAACATTTTTTTTTTTTTTTTTTTACCTTACTGCTCGCTTGTTCTATTCAGACATTCAGAGCAAATAATTTTGCTACATAGCGAATTCTCGCACAGAGCGAAATCATACTTATAGATACCATAAAATTCGCCATTATTGCGAAATTTTCACTGCCCCGTTGTCACGATCTTCATTTCGCTTCAAAATTCACTCAACCTGAAAATTAAGAAAAATTGCAAAAGTGAAAACAAGCGTAATAAAGATTAACTTAAAATTGTGAAAATCTAAGAAGAAAATTATAGAAATCCAAATAAAATAAAATAAAATAAACAAGAAAAATTAAATCAAAAGTGTAGAGACTTTGTTTCCCAAACTAATTCCTGCTTCCTCGAGGCTACTGAACCTACGGAAGCTTAGAAATGTCGAGGTTCGGGTGCTCCAAATCCGAACCAACACCTGAATTAACCGTCGTGCCATGCAATGTAGGTAGCTGCTTGTGTCTTTGATGTAGTGGCAGAGGCTCTAAATAAAGGGCCACTTCACTCGGGCTCAAGGCAAAGGCAAGGTCGGTCTTAAGTGGTGCTCAGTGGTTCGAGTGTGCCGCAGGGTAGGTACACCGAGTCAATGTGGTAGGTACAGGCAAATCGTGATCTTGACATTCTTCCACTACTCCTTTAGTCAACAAGGAAGGATTTCTTCTTCTCCTCCATGGCCCATAAACCAAGACATGATTCTGGGGCATCCCGCAGCCTAGATCTTCCTCGCCGGTTCCACTTTCAATTCCGCCGTAGGTTGGCATTGAGCTTGTTCAATTCAAAATTGTTTCAGCCAAGCACTCTTCTTCAGATTCTCCTCCTTGATGTGAGATGGATTGTCATAGATGTCAATTTTTTCTCAAGGTCACCAAGCACACATCTAATCTGCTCGCAGAGCTTTCCACATTATCAATTTTTTGATTCCAGTGTGCATTAATCATCTTCTGCTCCCCCACAAAGTCACCCACCAGTTTGGTAAGGTCTAGAATTGCTTGCTCAACTGGGGAGATTGGTTGTGGTGGTTGAGGCCAGACAAAGAAGCATACCGTGGGATGTGAGGAGGTGCATAAGTCGGGTAACACTCAGAGAGGGTGTACTTGTCCATCGGGTTCCCTATATTCCTCACACCTACGGGTTTGGATTTCTCTCTATAGGTTGCTGCCACTGCCATGGAATGTTCCTGTAATCCCTCATTGACATGTATGCTCTAGGGTTACCCCCTGCCACATGTTGACCGTACTGTCCCTCTTCCATTGGGTTCAAATTCAACCTTGATTTACACCCCAACCCACCGAACCACCCCCTACAAGAAGAACAAAGTAAACACCAAACAAGGAAAAACAACTCTACTCAAAGGGGTAAAGTTAGATAAAAAACAAAACAAAATTAAACAAAATTAAACACACCGAAAACACTAAAAAGATATATATACAAGAAGGCTCACTGTAATCCTGTGATTTAGGATCACAAGTGTTCACCATGTCATCATCTCGCACTTAGGCACCATCCTCTGCAGAATTCCGCGCCATTTGATTCGTGCTACAAAGAGGTGTACTAGGAATCAACAATATTTATAACCTAGGTTCCTACTGCCGTAGTAAAGCTACTGCAGTATAGTGGCTCTAGGGTCGAACTCAGGGATGGGTTTTCTTCATGCAAATGACTAACAATGAAGTGCTTAAACTGGTGAATTTAATTTGGATTTTGGGGTTTTGATAAAATCAGGGGGTGTAATGGTTGGCAAACTGAAATTTAAATAAAATAAAATGTAAAAGAAGTCTCCTTAAAGTGTTAGGCTACTGGATTTAGGTTCTAAAGGTCATTGAGAGGTTCTCGGGTCCATTTCCTCGCGTTGGGGAGGATAACCTATAGTCATTTCCCGAACCGGATCTTCCTTTAGCTTTAAAAACTAAACCCTAAAATTTTCCTTTTGAAAATGGCATTTACTAGCCATTTATGTTCTCAGTCAGTTCAAACAAGTCTCCTTGATTCACATTACAATGGGTAATAAATGGTAACTAATGAACATCACAAGATCTAGTAATAAGCATCAAATGAGCACTAAAGATTACCAAGTACCCTAATTATCTCAACATGAATCAAGGATCTAAACCTAATGTTAAAGGGAGAACACAAACGGCAAAAGTGAGTACCTGTGTGAAAAACAAAGGACCTCCAGTAGCCCAGATCCTACACCCAGCAGCCTTCCACTTCAAGGAGGGAAGGGTTTTAGCCGCTCATCCTCTGAGTTGTCATCCTCGGAGGGTGTTTGGCAGCCCTGAAAATAGAAAAGAAAATGAAGGAAAGGAAGGCAATGAAAACGGAGTTGAAAGCTTCTCCCAAAAATTTATTGTCAAGTGATTGATTGTTTTACAAACCTTGACTCTAGCTTATACGGTCTGCAGAGCAAGTGAAATTACAAAAAAATTAAACTAAAAGCTATTACAAGGGTAGAAATGAGAAAAACCAAAAACGGGGTCGTTTGTACACAAAAACAGGGAGCATACACTTTCGCTAGAAGAAAAATTTTCGCTACATAGAGAAATTTTGCTATGATAGAGAAAATTTCGCTATATAGCGAAATTTCGCTATATAGCGAAAATTCCAGCATGTAGCGAAATTTTCAGCACTGTTCATCATGTTGGCTACTGTTCCATTGCTCCCTACTTCATTTTTCTTCTATTTTCTGCTCTTCTTTCCTCTAGGTCTCTCGATTACTTATGTTGAGTTTGACTCGACCTTCATGTTTGGATCGACCAACAATTTTGGCATGATTAGCTCAAACTGTAAAATCTTGCCACAAAATGCGACGCAGAATAGTAGGGACCTTTAATGTGCAAATCGGGTTAATTAGGAATGGTTTGTACAAAAGCACTCAAAACATATAATAAATAGGTTCAAAATAGCACTTTGGGCACTAATCGTACCCCCGTTTCAGGTTCCGAGGATACCATCAACACGAGAGACATTGTTTGCCTTTTTCTATATAGACTAAAACCCCCTCAAATTCACATAGTTACAAGAGCCTTACACTTCTATTGCACCCATGTCATTTTGTATAAATTTTGCTTGATTAAATAAATCTTTTGAAATGATGTTTAGGATTTTAATATTGGGTTTAGTCTATGACACTGCAAGTGCACAGGTCATACAAGTAGTAAAATATGAATGTAAGTCCAGGTATCATTCCCACAGAGATTGACTAGAATTAGAGATCAATTACCCCAACTACTGAAGTTCTATGCTATTTGGACTAAAAATAATTGATAATGAAAGGTTGTCTAAAATGATAGATCCTAGACTACTAACTAAAAATAGAAATTGGAATAACATGATATCAACTAAAAATATAAAGACAAAATACTGGATCTAATCTGTTCCCTGTGAGAAACGAAAACTATCAGTGAATTACAATGAAACAATCAATTCCTGTATGAAAGTACACTACTCTATTGTATTGATGGATATGGATTTGTCCAAGATTGCCTAAATGTTGCAGTTGGATTTCTCCACATTCACTGGTTAGAAGTTCTTGTTTCTCTTGAAATCAAGAATGAACCAAATACTTGTAATGTCTCGTCTCGTCAAGATCTCGGGGTATTCTTCTTTCAATTTTCTTTCTCAATACTTCATACCCATTTCTTGATGACTGCGGCATCTTTTGCTTTCCTTTCTCAAGATTTTCAAAGTTCTACCACTTAATTGCGGCTCATCCTTCAGATCTATCGATTCCTCCTATCCTTGATCGCTTATATCGAGGTGAACTCGATTGTTTATATTGTTAAATGTCTCCCTCCAACTCACTATGATCGAACGGGTATTTATCAAATGAACTTTCGCATCTCGCCGCCAGCTCATCAATGGTAGTCTAACATACCATAAGAGAATGCTCTCGCCTCAAGAATCTCCATCTCTGCGTCACGAGGCATCCCGAAATCAAAGCAAGATACACTCCTTAAACCGGTATTCTGACTACCATCAGGAACTTATCGATTCAAAACGACACCTACAAGTAAATCCTTTACCCAAATAACTTTCCGCATTTTTGCAGAAAAGATTGTAACTAATCGTATCTCAACCAAAGAGAACTGCTGGGCTCCACTATCGCATTATGATTAAAGAATGGAGCACCGGACACGCACACAACCACTATAACGTAATGAACAGAAAAATGAATTCCGTATTACATTTGTCTAGATTTCAGAAATTTTCAGGCAATAATTTTAAGAAGATAATAACATAAATAAAGTTTCTGTGACGCCCCAAAACCCGAGGTGTCCGTTGACTACCCGTCAACTTGCGAAAAATCTATACGTCTCGTATTACGAGACCCATACTTAAGTAAAAATGGCCACTTGGGCCCATACACCAATACTCGTCAAACATATACCCAACTATATTCCAATAGTCCAAGAGTTATTTCATTACTCTTAATACAAATACATATTAAAATCTACAATTCTAATACATATTAAACCAAAAACCATAAAAGCCACAACCCGACTTTCTTCAAAATCGGCCTCTAAGATGAGCCGTCATCTCGAACGTCTCGTACCTAAATGATATTCCTCGACAGGGTGAGTTTATCACCCAAGAGGGAATCACCCAAATGGGTTACTCCCACCTAAGTTCATATGCAATGATCCAATTTTAAACACACACTCAAGTAAATACGTTGATCCTACTCAATGTCTACACGCCCGCTCCCACATGTCTCGAGTCCACCGACTCCCTCACACCCTGCCTAAGCCATGTATGAGAAAAACACCATTTTCAAAACAAAACTTGTTGTTCTTGAAAATACACTACCGAGATTCTGTAAAAAGATGGGACTACCCTCCGAGGCGAATGTGTTGGAGAACTTCCCGAAATAGTCATGGTCCTCATCCGAAATGATCTGTTGGACTGTCTCCCAACCCCATTCTCCTGAAAATCATCCTGTGAAATTCCTCAGAACTAAGGTGTTCGCTTTTTCAGAAAATTCATGTCATGCACTCACACCTAATTTCTAGGTTACCCCACAGATATGAAAATGCATTATGTCATTTCACATGTCATTCATGTGCTAATATATTCATATACATATATATATATATATATATATATATATATATATATATATATATATATATATATATATATATATATAACATATTTAAATCACATACAACATGTTATGTAATTTCAACACACGTTACACCAATTTTGGTCAACCATCACCCAAATTAACTCACTTGAGCTAATCAAAAACTCAACTCCAATGACCTACACACATAATTATATTCCATATAATTGTGACCTCATGTTAATACACAAAGTTCATGCATTAACCTACTAATTCTTATTCAACTCAACCCATTACACCAAAAATTAGCTCACATGGGCTAATTAACAAACACGAGCAATTCAAATTGAATTACTCATCCAAGCACATTTTCTCACAAAAATATTTCGTGAACACTATTCATATGAACAGTGAACCCTCAGGTTACTGTTCATGGTCAATCACCCAACATCGGTTCCACTTTGTGAACCCAAAATCCATGGCCATTTCCGGCCTCATACACACCAACACACAATTTATAGCATAAATTATACCACTAGGCGTACCTCAAACAAATTGGGTGGATCACAAATTGGCTTCCATTAAATTTCCAAACTTCGCCTAAGATTGGGACCGATCAAACGGCCGTTCAAGGCCTCAAACCAACCGAATCATCAACAAAACACTTAAACAAAGTGTAACTCAAGTAGGATAAAACCCCTACCTCACGGAGTTTGTCGAAACTCCAAGAAACCGGTGCCCACATGTTGTCCTCGAAGTGTAGAACCACTTTCCTTATTGCCCCGAAAAAATCCGACGATCGGATCGCCCGGGATCTTAGAGAGAAGTCACTCACTCTCTCTCTAAAAAATCACAAAAACCTAGCCTCTGCATCTTTTTCTCTTCTCCCTCACGTTTTGTTCTCTTTTGAAGGAAGAAGATGATCACTGTTTGCTATTTTGTATTTTCCTCATTTACAAATTCCAAAATGCCATCCATGTCCCCTTTGCTTGGATTTTGACAAGTGGCACAATCTTGGCCGTCCGTTTCCATCATTTCTCTACTCATGAAACATGTGTCATAAGAGTACATGTTATGGGTGACTTTTGTCACATCACATGTCGCTTACCTAATCTCGGCTACTCTAAGTGTTTGAAAACGTGCACCCGACCGTCCCGAAATTCGACGTGTTAGCTAGATTTCGTGAGATGATTCCAACGGTGAAGTCCGTTTTGTCATCCGAGATCTAGAAATATTTCAGATTTTTACCGAAATTAAGATTTTGCCATTTTTTAGAAAATTGGAATTTTCTGGGGTCTCACAATTTCAGCTCTAATCGTTTCTGCACAGTTAGCAGAATCAGATCCAGAAAAGAATTTAAAAATAAAAATGAAAAATAAAGAAAATTCTACTCTAAACTATACACTGAGTTCCTCTTCGTTCCCCTTTTTCTAGGTAGTGAAGACAGAAGCTACTTTGCTATTCTAACACTATCTATTTATAACTGTCAAAAGAAAATGGGCCTAATGCAAAAAGCTCTAGGTGGAATTCCCAAAAGAAAGCTCAGTTTACTATCCTAGGTTGCGACCTCAAGCTAGTGTCGCAACCTGGATTTCCCTTGTTTTCTCTTGTTTAGTTGTGACCTTGTTACTTCTATTACACTGTGTCTCTTTGCAATGCCTGGATTAATGGTCGTGACATCGCAGGTCATGACCTTGTCGTCTAAGTTTCTCAAGAGTTGATGTCGCAACCACGGTTTCATGTCGCGACCTTGTTGGCTCAGTGTTTCTCAATAGTTGATGTCGCGACCACGGTTTCACGTCACGACCTCGTTGTCTTTCCCTTCTTCACAGACTCGAGTCATCACCTCACTCGAAATGACTCCTCTTCCTTGTTGGGGATCAAGACGCCGCTGACCTCAAAGTGATGTCGCTGAATTCTTTGATGTTCATTTCCTCTCTTCTAATCAAGAACCTCAATTCTTGTTGCAACCAATTTCCTTCCAACCTTTCTATTCCAGGTCACGACCAAGGTGATGTCACAATTTCATGTTGCTCTTTTCTAGTTGCATGTAGTCCCATCGCTCCAAAGTAGTTGCGACCGATTTCTTCTTCGTCGCTCTCGTGTCGCGACCAATGAGTGGTCACTGTTTGTGGTCCTGACACAAAGTGGTCGTAACTTCGCTCGGGCAAGGACTTCTGCCGCTTCGCCTCAGTTGCGACCTCCCTTTTGTTCTTCAACTCTTAGTTTGGTTGCAACTTCATTCTCTCTGTTGAGACTCCAGTTCCTGTTTTCATGTCGCGACCTCAACTGTATGTCGCGACCTCAAATGGAGCTCTTCATTTAAAAACTAGTTGCAACTTCATTTTCAGAGAGACCTTCCTCAGGGCTTCATTTACTTGATCCATGTCGTGACCCAGATCGATCGTCACGACTTTCGCTTGTCTTCACTGGCGTCGCGACATCAGCGTGGTGTCGCGATAGAATATTCTATCTACCTTGAATAATTCCTTTAGTCTCAACCACACTCTTGGTCGCAAACTCCTTTCACTTCACGCTTGGTCATTCCGTCGCAAGCTCAACTTCAAGTCACGACTTCGCTTGCTAAGGTCTTCTATTTCTTCCTAAAGACTGATCTTGGTGATGTCGTGACTTGGAAATGACTGAACAAATGAGCTTCCTGTCGCGACTCCGATTTTCATTTGCGACTTCATTTCATTAGCCGATCTCTTCTCGGTTACTGATTTTCGCCCTCACAGATTTTCGCAAAATTAAATTTGAGTAAAATATCTACATTTCTACATACGAATCAACATTACATCTTGTAATATGCTCAGAAAATGGATTAAAAATCAAACGAGTTTGACTCATCGTAGATCGGGGCCAGATTGCAAAGGAACTGGTTGCCTCACGCACGACGCCAAACCGATGACGCTTCCACCTGAATCAGCCGGAGCGTGCTAGATCACCGGGCCGGTCCACACCTCGTACGTCTGGCCCTCTCGCAAAAAACAAGAAACAAAAAGGATCGGTGGGGGTTCGCCCAGTTACCTCTCCGATGCCTAAGTCAATTCTTTCCGGTGGAAGAGAAGATCTACTGCTTAGGAAATGAAGTTTTGTGCGTATGTCCGCATACCTTTCACCGCTGGGATGGCCTGGTATTTATAATGGATGATCATGATAACTTTCCTAGTTTGATGATGACACAGAATATTATCTTTCCTTGTCGAGGATGATAATATATTCTCCCACTGCGGGAGATTTTCTTCCTTATCGTGAAACCGACAATAAGGGATAATCGGATGGCAATAATTGGGGAAATATCCTACTTCCGATTGGTGGAGATTGGGCATTTTCTCTAATACCGATTCCTCGGGCTACTAGTCTTTTGAAGGTGAGTCACCCTGCTTCGGGCCCCGTATTGGGATACCACAAGGGCCTATTGCTACACTTCAGCCCGCTTAATTCGACTGCCGCCTCGTCTTGGGCCCGCGCGCCTATTATTTCAAACCCCATCGCTATTAAATAACTCAAAATAAAATTAAAAAATTAATATCAAATTAAAAATGAATTTTGAACACGAATAAATTAAAACAAATTTTTGTTTAAAATATTTATCTTGTATATAAATTAATTAAGGTTAAAATTTCAATTTTAAAAAGATAAACTTATCCATAAAATTATTTAATAAAAATATTATCTCAAAATTGTGACACTTGGGTCCCGGGGTCCCATCGACAAACCCACAACCTGGAAACCTCAGAATATCAGTCCCGATATCACACTCATTTCCTGCATATTTAATTCACAAATATACAAAATTATATGCTATACATTATTTACATGTAAAAACTGGATATTTTATCCAAAACATTTTAAAATAACTGAATAGGCTACAAACCGGCCTAAGTCATCACTGAGCTCCAAAACTAGTTTCCTCCCGGGCACCCGAAAATATCTTCACACTCCGGTGAGCAATGCCCGTGAAAGTTTTCCTACAAGGGTTACTCCCCACCTAAATGCATTTGCACGGCGCATAAACATCAATCACATTTCATACAATTTATGCAACATTATATGAAATGTTCCGTGTCATGCATGAGATGCGACCCCTCATGATCACAACCTGAGTCCCAACCGACTCCCCCACACACGCAATTGCCAAGTGTGGAAACCGGCCATTGGTATTTAACCCAATGACTTAAACCATTGAACAATCCTCAAATTTTAATTTATCATTTCATGATTTTCTTTCTTTCAGGGCCACTTGACTTTCTAAGCCACCCCGCATGACGCACGCCTTTCCAACATTTTCGCGAACTTACATCATCGGGATTCATGTCTAATCATGAATAACATTTGGGTCTTTCACCCTAGGGGATCTACCCCAACTTGCTCCGCCCAAAACATGTAATTTATCATTTTGATCAATTTACACATCCGTGAGTCTCAACCTTGGACTTTGTCCCATTTTCCAAGCTCACGACCCATTCACCAATACTTGTGAATACTCAATACCATTCATCCACACCCAACTCGACGCGATGTGATTGTGCATATGAAATGCATGATGCTAATGCATTTTCCTTCATGTTACATGTATATATGAGTGCTAGATGAAACATTAATACACCATGGACAATTATAAACATATAATTTATATCCATGTAATCCATGTTAATACATCAAATAGCATATACTAACATAATATTCTTCACACAGCAGCTGTTATCTTATAAAAGCACACACAAATGGCAAAACTGCATCCATAAACAGTGGCACCTCTGTCCCCTTCACCGCTCATCGACCACGACATACCACAAAACCCGAAGACATCAGTCTCAGGATCAAAACCAAACCAAAACTCAATCCGAACCGCCCTCGGGAAGTGCTTTGAAATTTCACTTAAATCGGTCTGGCAACACCCCTAAAATTCGGGCCAAATGTCCAAAACAAATTCAAATTCAACCCTGACTGCCTAAAAATAATCCTAAAATTCACAAAAATCTTTGGCACACTCGCCCAGAAAATTGGACCTAAATTTACTACCGCACAACCTCTAAGCCAATCCTAAGCCATTAAATGACCTTAGGCTAGAAATAACACAAGTAGAAAAATTCCTACCTGCGGAGTTTTTGACAAAACTCAAGATTTTGGTACCCACGCGTAGCTCACAAGGATCGACTTTTGTGAAACTTATACTCCTACTTAAACCTACTGGCCTGATTTCTTCGTAGATTCAGAGAAAGTTTTAAGAAAGAAAAAATAAAAAAATATCTCACTCTCCTTCCATTCTCACGCCTCCCATTCGCTTCTTCATTTTTATCTTTATTCTTTATTTATTATTATTATTATTTATACATGGTTCGATTACTTCACGGTCCGTTCATTCAAACACTTATTTCTTTTCGCTTCACTTTATTTTAAATGAACTTAGCCTGCCATTTCGACTTCCGAGATTTTCTATAAAAATCTCATCCCCGAAGTCACCACTGCTTATCACTCTGTGAAAATCATAAAATTTCCGAATGTCCTAGATTCAACAACAAAATTTTTCTGGGTCACTAGATTTTGCGAGACGAATTTAACGACGCAGTTTGTTTCGTCATCCGAGATCTATAGAATTTTCTAGGCTTCCCTAAACCCTTTTGGAAATTTATTATTTTTATTATCATTTTGCCATTTTTGAAAATTTCTAATTTTCCCGGGTTTTACATTCTTCCCCCCTTAAAAGAATTTTTCCTCAAATCACACACATTCAGCATTCAGCAGACGCATGCATATAACCCTACGCACTCACCGGGCTGCGTGCAAGCGATGACCTTCCCAAGGCTACAGCCACTGACAACTCGATGGGCTGTCAACCTAGTCCATGTAAAGAATGACATCCACATCCGATATGTCTACCACCCGAAGGTCCACCATGAGCAGAACCTTTGAGATCTTTGATCACAATCTTGACATATCTGACCAACTCTCACCCTAGGTCCTAGGGAGTAATTTCCATACAATGGCTTTTCTAGAGGCGTCAACCTCCAAGCCCAAATCCATCACCTAAGATGCAACAATAATGAATATGATGCATCCAAAAAAAAATGCTCAAGAGTAGAAACGTACCTTGCATATCCGGATGATCCGCGGCCGCCTTGTGGTACAATGGCGCACATGCCCCTGGTCCCCGGTCCCGCCCGTGAGCCTGCCCCTAACTCGACTCCATAACTGGTCCCTCTCGACCACACAAGCACTGGGCTAAGGTGCTTAGATAGCACTGCTGACGAAACTGGTTCCTCTGACCCATACTGGGGTGAGAAGGAACAAACTGTGTCCGCACCTATCCCACTGATAACTGGGACTACGCCGGCCCGAAACCCTGAGATCCCTGCCTCCGTGGGCAATCCCACTTCATATGTCCAGGCTAATGGCAATAGAAACATGTCATCGGCCCTGACTGGCCCTGTACATGGGGCGCTTATGGGACAGAAGTCCTCCGTCTCTTTCCCAAACTCGAAGAAGGTTGATCCTCCTTCCTCTTCCCACCGGCAACTCGCATCCCGAATGCCTCGTGCATCCTCTATCTCTCTCTCTATGGCCAGAGTTGTCGCGACCATAGAGTCCATGTCCTGTAGGCGGAGGCCCACAATCTTTGCCCCGAATGGACACTCCCCACCCATCTCAAATCTCTCCCGACCGCCATGTCCGTGGCCACACAGTCACCAAACGCGTCAACTCGTGAATCCGCCACATACCATCATCACATCGCTCCCGCCGCCCCAGGAACCTCGGGCCTTTACACGTCTAAGAGTGGCCGGAAATTGTTTTCTTTGCCCATGAAGAGAGCCTTTGCCACGAACTCCGGCTGCCATTGCCTCTAAACTCTTAGAGGTCTTAACCTAATCCCACCACTCGACTCTCACCTCGAGCCGAACGCAACAATTTCGATTCGCCACACATCTGAGGTGGCACATCCATAGCCTCCAATACCTTCTCACTGGCTTAATCCAATGGTCTCACACCACGGTCGCCTCCCGTGAAAGCCTGAGGATGATGTGACTTGAACCTATGGAGGTTACTTGAACCTCTGGAGGTTACTTAAACCTCCCTGACTACCGCCTGCACTAAATTTACGCAATGGCAAAGAAACAGAACCCTAATGTACTCACAAGCCCTCGTTGGTAAAACAACAGGCCTAGTCAAAATCTCTGACCCACTTCACGCCCTTCCTACTCGACTTGCCATCTACACCTGTCAATTGGAAACAAACTTTATTTAATCTCATCTCGCCCAACTTAGTAATGGCACATGCCAATTACTAATAGATTCTAACAAACTATGAACTAGCCTGCTCATCACCTAAGGGTGCTAATCGCCAACCACTCCTTTTATTTATTTCAATAAAATTCAAACCTTCTATGTTCATTTCTATTTTCCTAACCCATAAGGTTATGGTTTCTCAACCTAGCATTCCAATTTTCCCATATACATTTACCATGTATATATATATATATATATATATATATATATATATATATATATATATATATATATATATATATATATATATATATATATATATATATATATATATATATATATATTATTTTATTTTATTTTATTATTTTTTTTCAGAATAACTACGTTACAATCACATTTCCTATATACATCAAGTACTGTATATAAGCTTTTCACACAATGTGTAAATACACAATCACGTAATCACAAACTATGGAACATATATCTGAGACACAACATGAAACACACCATGCATGCAAAGGGTCTAAACTGGGTCCTATGAACTCCTAGGCAATTCCTCGCACCTAAGCTTCAGACCGCTTACACGCCGGTATCAATTTCTCACTCATAATAGCTAAGGGCCTAAACCCATGTCCCCAAGCCCCAGGGTACTCATGCAGCATGCCTGACACCATACCGTGAAGCCGGTATCAGATATCAAGCGCCAAGTAATCCTAACCAAGCACTACACCGCAACCATACATCCTGTGCCCACGCCTCAACACGCTACAAAAATCGGATACCTCGGCTCGATACCATGCCGTGACACCTATCCTCAGGTCCCATTGACAACCCATCAACCTGTGGAAACCTGTAAATATCGGGTGTCCCGATATCACACTCATTTCCTGTATATTTAATTCACAAATATACAAAATTATATGTTATACATTATTTACATATAAAAACTGGATATTTTATCCAAAACATTTTAAAATAACTGAATAGGCCACAAACCAGCCTACGTCATCACTGAGCTCCAAAACCAGTTTCCTCCCCCTGTGCACCTGAAAAATAATTCCCCACACGAGGTGAGCAATGCCCAGTAGAAAGTTTTCCTATAAGGGTTACTCCCTACCTAAAATGCATAAACAATGGCGTACATAAACATCAATCACATTTCATACAATTTATGCAACATTATACGAAATGTTCTGTGTCATGCATGAGATGCGACCCCTCATGCTCACAACCTAAGTCCCAACCGACTCCCTCACATATGCAATTGCCAAGTGTGGAAACCAACCATTGGTATTTAACCCAATGACTTAAACCATTGGGCAACCCTCAAATTTTAATTTATCATTTCATGATTTTCTTTTTTCTTTATGGGCCAATGATTTTCTGCCATCGCAGACGTCGCACGCCTTTCAACATTTTCGGCGAACTTACATCGTTTGGATTCAGTGCTCCATTAAGAATAACATTCGGGTCTTTTCACCTGGGGATTCCACCTAACTTGCTCCGCCTAAAACATGTAATTTATCATTTTGATCAATTTACACATCCGCGAGTCTCAACTTTGGACTTTGTCCCATTTTCCGAGCTAACGGCCCATTCACCAACACCGGTGAATACTTAATACCATTCATCCACACCCAACTCGACGTGATGTGACCGTGCATATGAAGCGCATGATGCCAATGCATTTTCCTTCATGTTACATGTATATATGAGTGCTACATAAAACATTAATACACCATGGACAATTATAATTTTTACATATAATTTACATCCATGCAATCCATAAAAGCATACATCAAATAAATATATACTAACATGATACTTTCACACAGCATGTTATTCATAGAAGCAATAACACACAAAATGGCCAAAATCTCTTAATCTACATAAAACTAGTGGAACCTGATCTTCACGTTCATCACCGAATTACTGGACACACCAAAACCCTCGAAGACATCACCCAGGATCAAAACCAACCCGAACTCAAATCCAAACTGCCTTGAAAGGCCTCAATTTATCCCGGACTGCTTGAAAACAAATTTCGAAATTCAACAAACGCCCAAAAACATTCCTGAAATCCAACCCAGACTGTCCAAAAACAGTCCCAAAAATTCATAAAAATTCCTACACTCAGTCCAAAAAATTTGGGACTGAAATTTATGGCCTTTCAAGGCCTCTAAGCCAATCCCAAGCCATTAAATGACCTTTGGGCTAGAAATAACACAACTAAGAAAATTCCCACCGTGGAGTCACGAACTCCAAGATTTTGGTACCTATAGGCTCGCTGTGGATCAACTTTGCCTTTTGCTCCAACGAAAAACTACGATCCAATTTCCATAGATTTTAAAGAGGCTAAAGAAAGAAAAAAAAAATCATCTCTCTCTCCATTCTCACGCCCTCCCGTCTTTGCCCTTTTTCCTTCCTTTTTTATTTTTATCCTTTTTTTATTTTTATTTATTTATTTATTATTATTATTGTTATTATTATTATATTGAATACATGGTTCATATTGTTTCATTCGGGTCCATTTTTGCCCCAAAACAATTTATTTCTTTGACGGCTTATCACCCAGAAAATCGTAAATATTTCTGATTGTCTCATAATTCAACGAAATTTTTCTGGGTCACTAGATTTCACGAGACAAATTTAATGGCACAGTTCGTTTCGTCATCCGAGATCTATAGAATTTTCTAGGCTTCCCTGAACCCTTTTGGAAATTTATTATTTTTATTATCATTTTTCCATTTCAAATTCTTCTAATTTTCCTGCTTTACAAAATTATAAAATTATTATAGAAATATAAATTGTTTATAAAAATAAAAGTTTGTTTGAGAATTTAAAAGATTTATATAAAGTGAAAAGAACATTTTATAGTAGCGTTTTAGAAAAAGTTACGATTTATAGTTTTTTTCTCATTAGGGGTTGTTTAGGCCTAATCAGCTATCAGGAGTTGATTAGGTATTTTTACTAAGCACCCTGTAAGAGTTGATTGAGGTGAGTCAACTATCAACTTCTTATTTCTCCTCCAATAAGCTCAACCAAGTAGGACCTAAATGTGAAATAAAATCTGAAAAAACTCAACCCAATATACTCGATCCATCACATCGAAAAAAATATATTGTTTTTCATGATTTCGCTGTCATCGAGGCGCAATGGTTCTATCTTCTTGAAAGGATGGTTTTGTTTGAGCTAATTGTGGGTAAATCAACTATCAGCTTTTGATTGCTCCTCCAATAAGCTCAACCAAGTAGGGCCTATGTGAAATAAAATCTGAAAAAACCCAACCCAACATACTTGATCCATCACATCGAAAAAGATATTGTTTTTTCATGATGTCATCGTCTGATTGCGGTGTTTAGTTTTGTCTCATCGTCTTGTTACGATGTTTTGTTTTTCTTTGTTTTGTTGCAACATTTTATTTGTATGTGGGTAATTCAGACAGACAAAACATTTTCGATAAGATAAAACAACAAATCAAATTATGATTGTTATATATTATAAAATTAGATTTATATGTATTTTAATCACTATAACATTTAAATTATGGTCGTTACTTTTATATATTTCGATATCTTGATTTATTATTTTTTGAGATTTTTCTCCATCATCATGATGACTGATGAGGCCACTTTACTGGGCCTTCTTTTAATATTTGATTGAGTATTTGTCATCATTAGTTTAAATATTTTAATAAATTATTTCCCTACTTTACTAAATTAGTTTGATGAAATTTTAAATGAATAATTTTTTTTTGAAACAAAATTTTAAATGAATAGTTAATAAGCATTTATTTGGGAGTATTTCTAGAAAACACTTTTAGCAAAGCTAGACGTTTGCCAACATTTTTAAAATATTTAAAAAAATTTTTGAAAAATCACTTATAGTACTTAGATAAGTCTTTGACATAGGTGATTTTCCAAGAAATATTTTTAGAGTTTTTTTTTTTTGAAAGAATTTTAGAGTTTAGTTCACGAATACAATTTGCTTTCACAAATTGTTTATTTTTGAACTTTTAACTCATTTATGTTGTAAAATAAAGAAAAAAAGATGGAGATATTGGAGAGAGAAATATGGACGAGAGAATTGTGACGCCCCAAAACCCGAGGGCCCGTCAACCCGCGGAAGATTTGTGGATGTCGGGTAACCCAACACCACACCATCGAGTCCTTTATTTATTTATTTTTGGACCTAAGATTTAATCTTAAAATCAAGGTAGGCCTCTTTGTATGGGAGTTCTAATTCAAAATACAACATGTGCAATTATATGGCAACATGACCCAATATTATACAACGACCTCACCGGGTCCACATACGAGTAAAAATGGCCACGTATGGCCCATTTATCCATAGTTAAACATGTAAGCACATGACTATAAAACCACAGTCCATAAAAGTTTAAATTACATCACTCTTATACAAAACATATATCAAAATTAAGCATTCTAATACATATTTTACAAAATATAAATCAAAGCCACAATCCGGCTTTCTTCTCAATATCAGCCTTTAGCTGGCCATCTCCCCGCATTCCCTGTACTTGAAAGGTCCCACGACAGGAAAATGCCCACGCAGTAAAAATCCTACAGTAGCTAAACGAAGATTGTCTGAAACCGCTTTAAAACAAAAGCATTGGACAATCTTCAAAACTACTTTAAAACAAAAGCATCGACAATCTTCCGAACCGCTCGACTCTCAGACATATTCACTGCATCGAGTCGCACCATCAACACCATACAGTGTTGACTTATAACCATGAAGACCGTGAGCCTCTTATTGACGGCCGCCCACCGTATTGGGTCCACCACCCGCTCACTAGAATGGTGAATGACAACAACCATGCACACCTACCCGCTTTAATGCAATGCGTCCTGGCGGCATATGAAATGCAATGCAAATGTGTCATTGTCTATTCATACCATGCTACATATATAGCGAGTGCTATATGCACATATGCCTACTCATGCATATTAACCCATGCATCAATTGAACATTTATATCACCGAACACATAAATTCTAATTTAAATCATACAATTCATGCCAACATACTTAACACGCATACATTGACATCTACAAGTCATCACCAATCGGGTAATGACTTCATTTATCCCTTCAGGTCTAATTCGTGACATCATGTCCACAAATAGCCTATAACCAAGCCATGCAATGGCCTCAATCATACACAAACTCATGCATTTTCCTAAGCCTCATGGATAATTATATCAACATGCATATAATTACCAAACAACGTACACCAATTTTGATGTATTAGACCGCGCATATCATCACAACCAAGCAATTTGCACACTTGGTGCTACAATCAAATTTTCAAAAAATATGTGGGCACAAAATTCCATTCACAGGCACATGGCTAGATTCTAGACTCAAGGAACTTTCCATAGAGTCTAAGAACACCAAATTTGGAGTCATGTCCATGAGTTATGCAAGTTGCAATACAGAAAAATCGCAGCATTGCAGCACTTCATGAAGAACATAGGCCATCAGATTTCATCATTTCCAGACATAATATGAGGTTAAATTGAATTAATCTATATATGGATTGATTCTAGACTCAAAGGGCTTTCCATAGAGTCTAAGAACGTGTGAATAAGAGTTCGACGAAAGTTATAAATGGCCCAAAGTCGGTGCCTTACATGAATAATGACTCACGAGCGCCAGGAACTCATCGCAATCAGGTGCTCAAAGGCACCTTTGGAGCTCCTGTACATGCAATTTTTCGACCCAAACTCATCTCGGAAACAACCCTTTCAACCAACGACAAACCCGCTCGAATTGAGACCATAAATCGACTATAAACATGGTACAAAACTCGTCCCAAACTAAGCCCAAAATCAACTTCAAAACAACCCCGAAAACTAGACATCATAGCGAAGAAATAGAAAAAAAATCAGTTTTTTTTCCTTCCATTTGGTGCTCGAGAGCACCATCCAAACAGCCCCTAGGGCTCAACCAAGACCAAAACGACTCCTAGATGGAAAATAAATCTGAGTATGAAGGTTCCCTACCTCTTGGATTGAAGATGAGTCTTTTCAAAGACTAGAAAGCTCGAAACCCATGGCCTCCCGAACTTTTAGCTCAAATCTTCGACGAAAACTCCTAGTTTTGGTGTCCACTATTGCTCCTCGACGCAGTACTCCGACTTAAGTCTCAGTCTCGACATGAGATCGTGCCACCAGCTCCATAGATCTTAGAGAGAAGTCAGAGCTTCTCCCTCTACACCATCTCTTCTCCCTCTCCTGTGCGTGAAAGACAAAGAAGAAATGGACTTTTTCCCATTTTCCCCTCCTTTTATTCCAATTAACTTAAGTTTGTTAAGTGGCCCACGTCGCACCATGTGTCCACTTTGGTCCTGGGTTCGTTTCTGGCCCGAAACGATTAATTTATTTTCAATTCAATTTTTTTTAAATGAACTTAGCTCAAACCATTTCATGACTTTCGAGATTTTCGTAAAAATCTCTTCCCTGAGGTCACTGGCGACTCATCACCCATAAAATCATAAAAATTTCGACTGTCTCAGAATTCGACGGAACTTTTTTGGGTCACTAGATTTCGCGAGACGAATCCAACGACTTCCTTGATCCGAAATCTAGAGAATTTTCTAGACTTCCTTGATCCATTCCAGCAATTTTACTATTCTTGCCATTTTTTAGAAAATTTTAAATTTTCCCGAGTTTTACAAGAATTGTATTTATTCATATACTTTTACAAGACGTAAGTGAGACCCTTTTATGGGCTTATGATACATGTATCTAGGAAAGTTGAAAGGTCTTCCTTGATAGTTATCATAAAACAACCATAATGACCATTATCTAGGAAAGCTAAAAGATCCTTCATAATGGTAAATCATAAAGCAACCATAATGACCATTATATAAGAAAGCTAAAAGGTCCTTCATAATTACCATTATATACAAGTTCACGAATCTTCCTAGTACATCATATGAATCACGAATTTCCAGATACATCAAGTGAATGATACACTTCAAAGTATGTCGGATAATCTTCAAAGTTCATTGGATGAAACATGGACCTTCTTGATATTGAAGAGTCTCTTCCACGTTCATGAATCTATTTAGTAATGTCCATACTTTTATATTTATAACACTCCCCCTTGGACATTACTACATGATACCTGTGCCTCATTGAAAACTTCGCTAAATAAACCCAGTGGAAAAAAATAGCCAAGGAAAAGAATACATGACATGCGTGCTTTTATGTGTTGCACTGACTGCCTTGTTAAAAAACCTCTAACTAGAAAAACCCTATGGGAAAAAACTAGTCAAGGAAAAAGAGTACAATCATTGGTCTTAAGGACCTAATTCTCATGATTGTTTTGAAGTTGTCCCTCCCCCTAAATACAACAGTTTTCCAAGCATACACATTCCAATACCATGAACATATTTTTCAAAAGTAGATGTGGGAAGGGACTTAGTGAACAAATTAGTCAGATTGTCACTAGAGCGAACTTTCTCTATAATAATCACACCGTTCTTCCAAAGTTCATGTGGATAAAAGAATTTGGGTGCAATATGTTTTGTCAAGTTTCCTTTAACATATCCATTTCTCATTTGTGTATAACACAAGTTGCATTATTCTCGTAAAGGACTGTGGGGGATATATCATTTGTTGCGATCCCACATGAACCACGAATGTGTTGTACCAATGGTCATAACTATACACATTCTCGTGAAGCCTCATATAAAGCTATAATCTCTTAGTGGTTTGAAGAAGTGGTAACCATAATCTGTTTAATAGACCTCCACAAAATTGAAGTACCACCACAGAGAAAAACATAACCAGTATGGGACCTAGCATTATGGGGGATTAGACATATAGCCAACATCTGAGTATCCTACCAATGTCATATCTTGATTTCTTGTATAAAGTAAACCAAGATCTTGTGAACCTTGAAGATATCGAAAAATATACTTAATGTCATTCTAATGCCTCCTTGTAGGAGAAGCACTAAACTTTGCTAGCAAGTTTATTGCAAATGCAATATCAGGCTTGGTGTAATTTGTGAGATAAAGTAATGCTCTAATGACACTCAAGTAAGGAACTTCTGGTCCTAAAATATCTTTAGTATCTTCTTTAGGTCTAAATGAGTCCTTATCCACTTCAAGGGACTGGATAACCATTGGTGTGCTAAGTGGGTGAGATTTATCCATATATAATTTCTCCAAAACCTTCTTTAAGTAGGTTGACTAGTGTACGAAAATTCCTTAAGGGAGGTACTCGATCTACAGGCCTAGGTAATACTTCGTTTTACCCAAGTCTTTCATTTCAAACTCCGTCTTTAAGCATGAACTAGCTTCCTCAATTTCCTCACGTGTTCAAATAATGTTTATGCCATCAACATAAACTGAGATAATACAAAATCTATTCATTGACTTCTTTATAAACACACAAGGATATGCATCGTTATTTATATATTCTTTTTTCAGCTGGAATTCAATCAATTGGACCACATCCGACTTGACTATTTTAGGCCATATAATGACCTCTGCAATTTAATGTTATACATGTTGCAATTTTCATTTTCTTTGATCTCGGGAATCTTAAATCCATCAAGGATTTTTCATGCAAATATGAGCGTCTAATGACCCATATAAATATACGGTCACGAAGTCCATTAACTACATATCTAAATTCATATTTGTTGCTAGAGATATTATGTAGCGGAACGTAATGCCATCCATAACGGGAGAATATGTTTGATCAAAATCAATACCAGGTCTTTGTGAAAACCCTTGAGCAACTAATCTCGCTTTATATCTCATCACCTCATTATTCTCATTTCTCTTTTGTACAAACACCCATTTATATCCTACTAGCATAACATTTTGAGGTGTACGTACTACAGAGAAAAAAAATTTCTTTTATTTAGCGAGTCAAGCTCAAATTTCACCGCTTGCTCTATCTTACCCATTCCGAGCTCTTTCCAAGACTCATATTGACTTAGGGTTCTCGGGATCCGTGATTATCATTTGAGATAGTAAGAGCAGTTGTGGAAGCAAATATGTCATCGACGATTGAAATATTTCTATTATATGTTTCTCCTGTATTCACAAAATTCATGGCAACTTCTATATTTACCTTAACCAGATCCTTATCATTTCCTAAAATATTTCGATTTGGCCGTTCCGCAATCCCAGTATTATGATTATTTGGGGCAAGTGCAAATGTACTGGGATTTTTGTCTTCAGGACGATCCTCTTCAAGAGGTTCTAGAAGTGACAGGGTTTCTTTATTAGATTTTGTTTTATGCGGATTCTTATCTTTTGTACCGATAGGTCTCCCACGCTTCTGGAGTTGAGGAGCATCGATAAATATACTTGATCCCTTATGGACCTCCACTCTTTGTTGTGTGTTTACAGCAGGTATATGAGATTTAGTTACTCCTTTGTGGTCAAGAATGCATTCCCGGGAAGATTACTTTACAATATTGCAAGTTAATTATCTTCCTCGAACTTCAAACTATCTCCGACTAGTACGTACAGATCTAAATATTGAAGATCTTTACATCCCATGAAATTTCAGCATTTTTTAATTTTTGGTTCTTATCTCCCCACGTTTCTGAAATGATCTTCATCAATATTTAGTCAAGAATCGAGTCAGAATTGATCCTCTGCTCTAGGTTTTAGGTATTTAAGAATAGACGGAGATTCATAGCTAATATATATACCTAGCTTTCTCTGAGGGCCCATAGAGGTACGCTATGTAACATCCCAAATTACACCCTGACAGTTTTATAACATGTTTTGGGTATAATAAAAGTAAAGGTATGTTTTTTCGGAATAAAATAATGTTAAAAATAAAATAAGCAAAACCCTGAATTAATATAAAAGTCAAGGGTAAATTGGTAAATTGCTAATTAAGGACCAAAATGACATAAGAATAAAAGATTGTATGTCAAAGTAAGAAATTGTAAAGTTTTCAAAGAATGGTGGCACTTTTGCAATTAAGGAAAGTGGAGGGTTGAAAGTACAAATCATGAAACCTTTAATTAGTTAAAGGATAATAATAATAAATTGTCATAGTGGTTCAGGGAAGCCTAGAAAATTCTCTAGATCTCGGATGATGAAACGGACTGCGCCGTTAAATTGTCTCGTGAAATCTAGTGACCCAAAAGTTTCACAAATTCAAACAAATGGAATATTTTACGATTTTCCTGGGTGATAAGTCGCGGGATTTCTTAGGACTAGATTTTTACGAAAATCTCGGAAGTCAGGAAATGGCTTGGGCTAAGTTCATTTAAAATAAAGTGAAATGAAAATGAATAAATTGTTTCGAGATAGAAACGAACCCGAATGAAGCAATATGAATCATATATCCAAAATAATAATAATAATAATAATAAAATAAAAAGGATAAAAAACGAAAATAACAAAAGGAAAAGGGGAGGCTCGGGTGAGAGAGACCGGGTAGAGAGAGTGAGATTTTGATTTTTTTTTCTTCTCTCGCTTCTTTCTAAAATCTACGGAAATCGGACTGTAGGATTTCGTCAGAGCAAGAGACAAAGATAATCCACGCATCGAGAGCTACGCGTGAGCACCAAAATCTTAGCATTTCATCAAACTCCAAGAGGTATGGAATTTTCCTACTTGGGTTATTTCTATCCTAAAGGTCATTTAATGACTTGTGATTTACTTGGGAGGTCAGTGGAGGTCGTGAAATCCATCCCAAAATTTTTAGACCGAGTTTAAGAATTTTTAGGGAATTTTGGACATTTTCTATTAACCGGCTGAATTTCGAGACCTTTTTCTGACAGCTAGGGTAGAAATTTTGTGGATTGTTTTCGTATAGTCCCACAAGATTTTCAAAACTATTTTCTAGTGCTGACTCTATGGAAATCCTTTGCCTAGAATCCATCTATATAGATATAGCTTGATGAGACTGGAATGATAGTAAATAGCTCATAAACATATATGGTAACCATATTTATTCATGCATATAATGAGATATGAAAAATGCAAATATACGAATAAATGATTGTAAATATCACATATAATTACCGAATGACAATAATTATTCGAAAATATGCGATATGTATTAAACATAAAATACACATGGATTGTCCTGCTGTAACTCCTGTGAGATGGATTGATGTGCATGCCCATGTGGGATATTGTCACACCTGCATCCCGGCCCAACCCGAATGGCGCATCCAACCGAGTCCGGCGCGAGACTATATACTGCGGACTCATTGATCCGTTTCCTTTATCGTAGCTAAACTTGTACTGCGGTATATTAAACAATTTTTGTCATAACAAAAATCATTTACATATACAAAAGAACTACCACCGGAGTGTTGTCCATCAAAATCTATACACATATACTGAGTCCCATTTACTTATACATATACATATCTAATACAAAACATCAGAGATCGTGGAAGCAGTGCTGGTGAGCACCTATCTCTAAGATGACCCGTACTGCTATTGTGGAATGTCCTGTCCTCTTACCTCCTCTTCAGTACCTACACGAATTGAACACCCGTGCTAATCTTTATGCTTAGTGGAAACATAAGCATGGACAACCACTAATGATGACCGTCACAAGCTTATACATATGCATTTCATATAACTATACATATTCATATAACTTTTATTACTTATCATCTTTACATTCCTATTGCATGTCAATATTTTCCGTTACATGTTCTATGTCTTTGGCATATCTCTATCTATACTTACTCGTAATTATGTTTATATACTTTGCATATTCCATATTCATTCTATAACTTATTGCCATCCTATCATTACTTTTCAGATTATGTGAATTTCTATCACACCTTTCATATCTCTCATGATAAGATATGTGAAAATCCATGATATTGAGAGTGATATGATAGTAGCCTCTACACCCTGGTGAGATATGAAAGGTGTGTAGAGCTTATACTTTACTATCATATCATATACTGTCATAGGTTTTCACATATACTTTCATGTGCTTTCATATACTATAGTTTTCATATACCTTTCTTATATGATCTTGTATTGTCATATACTTTGCATTTGTGTTTTCACTCTGACAATATAATGGGCATTCACGACAAATTCGAGATGGAACCTCGTCCTGTTTGTCATTCAGTAGCAATGTGATTTCACATTTAATCTAAGATGATTCACACATCACATAGAATTGATTATCCAATTACAGATTCAAGAGGGAATCTCGTCCTGTTTGTCATTCAGCAACAATGTGATTTCATGTACTTACATATTTTGTCATATACTTTCATCTATATTCTTTTACTTCCCTATATTTTCATATAGTGGACTTTCATATGCTTTTCATATACTTTATCTATCATATACATTTCTTGTCATTGACACTTTACCTCTTGTACTTGTATACTTGTCATCACATAGCAATGCTATGCTTCTAAAATTATGTCATATTTTCTTTACATTTCATTTGCATATACTTGTCATTTTCTTTTATGTTTCATGTCTGCAAATACCTTAGAAGCGGATACTGAAATCAAGATGTACCAGTTGCTCATCACTCAGACGACGTTGATCTCTATCTATATATACCCAAAGGTATCATCACTGTACGAGACAGTGACCTATGCCATGTAATGTGTGACCCAAACAGGCCGTATATACCCGAAGGTATCATCACCGTACGAGATAGTGACCTATGCATGTAAACAAAGTAATCTAAACGGGATCTATGTCATCTACCCAAATCCAGCCTGATATATGTAAATTGTATGTCGTGAAGAATCTGTGGTCCCTATAGCATGCCTATCTATCCCTTTACCTGTGCTCCCAAGTGCATAATCCATGTGTATTTTATGTTCAAGTATTATTATATTCCCGAATAATTATGGTCATCCGTAATCATATATGCGATATGTACAATCATTTATTTGAATCTTTGCATTTTTCATATTTCGTATATAACAACTTATATACATATTTGTGGTTATAGTAAAACTTATACTGCTCCGATCTCCTCGTAGTTGTTTATAGAGTTTATACCTATACGAAGGTACATATACACCTACTTGTACTTCTATCATGTCTTTATCTATTCATAGCCTTCTTAATTGGCTATCATTTGTTCATTCTTGTATTTCATATCATTTGTTATCTTTTCTGGTTATATGGGATAATAATCATATATAATCTATTTTTATTCGTATAGAATAATTAGGGAATTCTTAGCCACATTATGTGTTCATGACATATTTCCTTTCATGTTCATATTCATGCTTCAGTTCGTTTTCATGTTTCATATCATATTCATGTTTCATGAACACATTTATACATATTGCATTTCCTATATTTTTCTTGTTCCATGCTTGTTACATATGGCATTTCATATACTTGTATAGTATGACACCTATGTATTCACACATCATTCATGTATTCTTGTTCCTCTATGAATCTACTTTACTTATAAATTGTAATCTTTCCAATTGAATCATCCAAACTCAAGTTATGGCATTTTCATGCCAAACTAGTCAGTTTGCCCATATTACACTAGGGACAGTCTGAAATACTCATTTTTAGGGGTCTTAAATCCATACCTGACATTGGTTCATTGTACTCATTTGACTCTAAGGTGCTAAGGGTTCTTCTCCAACTGAAATCACCTAAATCGGAGCACCGAAACTCAAGATATGTCCTAAACAACCAGGACTACTCTATGTTTAAAACAGAACCAGAACTTTGCTTGAACATAGCCCCACTTTAAGTGACTTTCTGGGCCAAATATGGGTTCCACTTTTATCATACTATATATGGATGGATTCTTGACTCAATGGGCTTTCCATAGAGTCTAAGAACACCCGAAACGTAGTTCGGACGAATAAGTTATGACCTTCCGAAGTTGGAGACCACACGTAGTCACACCCAGCCGAGCTAACCTGAACTGGCCGAGCTGACCTGACCTGGCCGAGCTTGGTCTAACACCTACTATCCTCTACAGGCATATGAATGGATTCTTGACTCAATGGGCTTTCCATAGAGTCCAAGAACACCTGAAACGGAGTTCAGAAAAAGGAGTTATGACCTTCCGAAGTTGGAGGTCACATGTATTCAAACTCAGCCGAGCTGACCTGACTTAGCCGAGCTGACTTGACCTCGGAAAAAGGACCATAAGTTGATCTACAGAGGTTTGAATTGAGAAATTCAAAAGCCTAACATCAATTTCATTGATGTGGCTACAATTTACCAGAAGGACTTACTGCCAAATTCCCTTTATTTCTTACCCAAAAACCCATTCTAAGGTACAACTAATGCATATGACCAAAATAGGGAAATTTTCTTGGTTCAAATTGAAACCAGACCTTTCCCGAAACACATGTATAGGAGCCTTAGAGCTCTTCTCAACTCAACCCTAACAAGAAATAAGTTTGGGAGTTTCCAAACCCAAACCATACACAAAATAGAGGGTTCCAAACTATGTATCTATACTTTCTATACCAAAACTAGACAAATACCATACTGTTCCATACTATAATCCATACAAAAACACTAGACTTCCATACATAACTTAACAAGTTCCATACTTTTCTATACAAAATCATAGCATTCCATACACCCATAGTTTCCATACAAATATTCATAGTTCCATACCTGTGATCTTCTTTTTCCTTTCCTTCTTTCTTCTCTTCTCTTCTTCTTCTCTCTTATCCGTTTTTGCTCTCTTTCTCCAAGACCAAAATGAGATATTTATTTTGGTCTTATCCTTATTTGATCTTATCCCCTTTTTATTTCACTTATTTTTTCCCTCTTTTGGAGCATCCTTGACCATCCAGTCAAAGGAGGAAACTTCCTCACTCTTTCTTCAAGCCACTTGTCTCTACCACAATCTTCTTCCTTATTTGATTTTTGTAATATCTTTCTTTTATTACTCTTCGTCCTCAATTTCATTTTTATTCTCAATTCAATTTATCAAAATCCTACTTTGGCATATGAACTTATTAAATTATGACCCTTGGGTCCTAAATTGGTAAATTATTAATTTACCCTTAACTTTTGTATTAATTCCGGGTTCTTGTTTATTTTATTATGGAAAAATATACTTTTACTTTTATTATACCCTAAACATGTTATAAAACCGTTATGGTATAATTTGGGGTGTTACAGTTATAGTTGATGCTGCATACGGTTTACAGATATAGACGCCCCGTCTGGGTCGATGACATAGATCCCATTTGGATCATTATACGTCTCGTTGTCATACAGACAGATCATCACCTCAGACAAAGGATAGTACCTTCGGTACATACAGATAGAGATCATCGCTCAGACAAAGGATAGTACCTTAGGAGTACATATGTCTCGTATCCACTTCTAAGGTTTATATTAAGGAAACATAAAAGAAATGACAAGTATATGCAAATGAAATGTATAGAATATATGACATGATATGAGAAGCATAGCATCGCTTATGCGATGATAGTACACATAAGAACAAGAAGTAAAGTACAAGATGACATGAAAAAGTATATATAAATATGATAAGAAATGAAACTTGTTATGAAAAAGCATATATATGAGAAATGATAAGTATATGTAAATGTTATATGTGTTATAAGTATATGCATTTGTATAGAAGTGTGGTGACCCTTAGTAGAGGTCGTCCATATGTATTAATTCCCACTAAGCGTAAAGCTTAGGACGGGTGTTTTCATCCGTGTAGGTACAGAAGAGGAAACCAGAGAACAGGACAATCCGCATCAGTAGTCAAAGGCCACGCATCACTAGGTGCTCACTAGAAGACCTTTTGGTCTATTTTGTATATGTAATTTTGTTTATTTTGTAAACAAGGTAAATATTGTAAATGTTGAACACTTCCAGATATGGAGCTTGTATATATTTTGTAATCCACAATAAGCATGTAATATAATACAAGTTAAATGTTTAACATTATATAGTAATGAAAAAGCTTAAATTTCTAAGTTTATGGTAATTAGTAACAGAGCACCCCGGATCAGGTTCGGATCCTCCAATCGGGTTGGATCTGAGAAGGGGCATTACACGCTATGGTGGTGATATAGGAACATAGACTGCACATCTAAATATTCGTAGATGGGAAATATTTGGTTCTTTTCCACGCACTAGTTGTAAGGGGGAATAATCATGATATGCAGTAGGTGTAGCTTATCTCTCAAGTCCGGTCCTGACCCGGATCAAGTAGTCCGAACTCTAACTCTAGATTTTCTGCACTTTTCTTTATTTTACATTTATTAGTTTTCTTTTTCAAAAGTGTCACACTCCCAAATCCTCAGCTCGATCTAAATGGACATCCGAACCTGAGCTCCTAAGCATCTTCGACGTTTTATTTATCTTATTAAAACGTTTAATTAATTTTGTTTATGAAGGGGTCACTTTAGTGCTTCCACAATCATTTAAAATTTCAAAGCAATTCGATAGGCCCATAAACATTAACAAAATATATTTGATGTGAGCATTCTATGCCCCTTTCAAAATTATATACAAAATCAAGGTTCAGGGTTTAACCTCTTTTGTTTACAAAATACCACTCTGTTCAGTAAGAGATGATATGCAAATGACGGAGTATATATAATTGTCGCATTTCTTATGACTCCCCATACTGCACGATCTTGTCTCCCTTCTGTTCACTGAACCCTGCGGCACAGATAAATTCATACGCTAAGCATTTTCATGCTAGTGGTTCTATACGCTCTATTTCAATATTCGAGTAGTTTCAAGATGCATTTAACATTAAACCATGCCTATTAATTCAACATACTCATGCTGCTATTTATTTTCGTGACGCTTCAATTTCTAAATCATTTACCAAATCACATCATACAATTTCAATGCAACAATTCATTTTTGATTCAATTCATGATTTAAGTATTATAAGATAGGAAATCCCATTTACATCACAATGTTGGTTATTTCACTTTGGACTATTCAAATCACATTTCGACGGATTTGTTTGATGAACTCAGCCCTTATTATCATTCGCAATGTGCTTACACATTTAACACCCGTCTCTCATCATGACGGATGCCGCTTGCGCACCTGACAGGGTATCACTTCAATGCTCATACACCATCATGACGGATGCCGACAGAATCCCGCCAAGTGACATTGGACAATTTTGGGGTGTTCGTGATGTATGCCGATTAGTGCATCCCGTCAGCGGTCTAGCATTGATTTATCGATTCACTTGAAATGCTAAGAATCAATCGATTCGATTACAATTCGACATTATTCACTTGGTTTTCAACATTTCAAATATCACATCCAATTCCATAGGCACTTTCTTAATATCATTTCAAAGATATGTTCATTTCATATAATCATTTCAGATTTATTTGGTAAACTACCAAAATACTAGAAATAAGAGTCGAGGAACACAATAAGCCAAAAAAAAACATGAAACACAGGAATAGAAGCCGGGTAGAACAAACCTAAAAATCTTTACACTTGGATTCCAATCCTTGGAATCTCACTCGCTTATTTTCCTCCTGTCGGGCCCTTATTCCAAACCATTAAAGAATAATATTATTCGTGCGCACTAGTGTTTTAGTTAGGATTGATTTTCGAGTTTAATATGAGTTTCCACTCTCAACAAGCTATATAGATGGACTCTTTGACTCAATGGGTTTTCCATAGAGTCTAAGAACACCCAACGGAGTTCGCATTTAAGGAGTTATGACCTTCCAAAGTTGGAGGTCATACGTATTCACGCCCAGCCGAGCTGCTGACTGGATCAGCTGACCTGACCCGGTAAACCTAGTCTGAAACCTTGTCTGATTATATTTATCCTCCCCATGTATAAGGAATGCATTCTGACTCCAATGGCTTCATAGAGTCCAAGAACACCCAACCGGAGTCTTCGGATTTATGAAGAAGTTATGACCTTCCGAAGTTAGAGGTCATACATAGTTAATCCAGACGAGCTGACTGACTGAGCTGACCTGACCTCGGTAAACTCGTTCTGACACCTCGGTCTGACATATTCTATCCTCCTCAGTCATATGAATGTATTCTTGACTCAATGAGCTTTCCATAGAGTCCAAGAACACCAAAATCGAAAGTTCGATTTAAGAAGTTATGACCTTCCGTTTCGAGGTCATAATGTAGTTAACCCAAGATTTAGCCGACCGACCGAGCTGATCCTGGCCTGGTAACTGTGGTCTGACACCGTTCGACATATTCTATCCTCCTCAGGCATATGAATGTATTCTTGACTCAATGGGCTTTCCATAGAGTCCAAGAACACCCAAATCGGAGTTCGAACGAAGAAGTTATGACCTTCCAAAGTTGGAGGTCATATATAATCAAATCCTGACGGACCGACTCAATCGACGAGCCGAATGGCAGTGACGAGGCGTCCGGCTCGACTCATTGCATTTAAGTGCCGTCGACCCCACCGCACGAGGTCCGCTGACCTCTCGGCTGGACCTCTATCGCACGAAATCGCTAACCTTCGCTGCATGAGGTCCGCTGACCTCCGCCGCATGAGGTCCGGCAACCGCCGCATGAGGTCTCGCTAACCTTCACGCATGAGGAATCACGACCGCTTGACGACCTCTATGGTTGATCTCTTGCCCATTTGACTGCCTGTAATAAAAGAGCCATAACTCATTCATTAGTAAAACCGGAATTTGAGAATTTAAAATCCTAACATCAATTTCATTGATACGCTACAATTTCCGTATGACTTTCATTTCCAAATTCCTTTATTTCTGACCCAAAACCCATTCTAAGGTCCCAGGTGGCGATTGACCCCGATGCAGCCCGTATGAGATCTAGGCGAGGTGACCTCGGTAAAATGACCATAAATTGGTCTACAGAGGTCCAAATTGAGAAATTAAAAAGCCTAACATCAAGTTCATTGATGTGGCTACAATTTCCCAGAGTGACTTACTTCCAAATTCCCTTTATTTCTGACCCAAAAACCCGTTCTAAGGTGCGGCTGGATTGACGGAAATTGGCAGGCCCGGCCCGACCAGATCTAGCTGAGGCGACCTCGGTAAAATGACCATAACTTTGTCTGCAAGTTACGTCAGAGAAATTCAAAAGCCTAACATCAGTTCATCAGTGGTACACAATTCTAGAAGGACTCACTGCAAATTCCCTTCACTTAATACCCAAAAATCAGCTTAAGTTAAGCTAATCGCCTGCCACAATGTAGCGGCTCCCATAGTTTTAAGTACATGACATTCCCTAAGGCAAGATAACCACCACACAACCCTTAGATAGAAAATAACTTCCAGTAGGAAGACCTACCTCTCTAGAGTTTGTGAAGAGCTCCTCGTGCCGATACTCTACTTGCGAGCTGCATCACGAGGAAAGCCTTTTCCCTCTTGCTACCGGGCACATGGTCCGATCGTCGGAATCTAGAGAGAAGGTGGGCTCTATCTCTAACTCTAAAATATCTTCTCTTTCTCTATTTTCCTTTCTTATGGATCACATAATCGTGTTCTTTCCAAAAATGAGAAGCTTCCTCCCTCTTTCCTACATGCCACATGTCATTTCCTTGATTTTTCTTCTTTTTTATATTTAGGACCCCTCTGTTCTCTATTATTCTTCATTTTAAGTCTCCTATTATTTTCCCCTTGTCATTTATTTCTCTAATTTCACTTAGACATATAAACTTACTTACAATTGGCCTTAGGTCCCCATTTTCATTCATATTTTCCCTTTTCATGGTTTATTTCCGGATTCAATAATCACATTTAATCAATATTCTATCAACAATTCCCGAAAACCCAAGTTATTGAGCTAGAAATATATAATAAATTTTATTATAAAAATTCCGGAATGACACACAGAGGCGTTCTGATAAGTATATTAGATTAAGACAACAGCATTACAAGAAAGCTATGACCCCAATGAAGAATGGTAAGTCGAAGTATTGTAACACTTGGTCTATAATTAATTTGATGCACTTAATCAAGGTTCAATTTAGACCGTGCGGGTGTGGTGAGTAGATATCAGCGTTTAATGCCGCACAATAATCGTTTGAATGCTTATTTAACTTAGGTCCTTCTGTGACCATTATGTGCGAGGCTCCACGAATCTTTCGGTACGTAGATGAATCCGAGGCTTCAGATACATCAAGTGAAACGATACATGAATCTTCAAGATATGTCGGATAATCTTCAAGGTTCATTGGATGAAACATGGACCTTCCCAAGATTAAAGAATCTCTTCCATGTTCATGAATCTTTTTAGTAATGTCCATACGTTTATATTTATAACAATTTACTATTATTTTTAATTTAATAAAAAGTTAAAATATGAAGTTTTTTTCTACTTAATCTAAAAAGTTGGCTCATTTAAACACTTAACTCTTAGTCATAAAATGCTAGCACATTCTAAACTAAGTTAAATTAATTATCATTCGAAATTAAGTTGTATTTAGCTATCTTTAATAACAAGACCCCGTCTGAAAAGTTATTGGTTTATAATTAGAGTTGAATCATCTTAGAAAGGTCATCGATAGATTGTTCCACTGATCATACCAACTTGTTGTTCCAAATTTTAAAACATTGGTATTTAATATATCAAAAGATATGGATGAAATTATTCTTCTAATAGAGATATGATGTCTTTTTATTACATTTGACGTGTAATCATATTAACTCGAATAAACAATTTAAAAGTTTTGAACAAATCGATAACCTAATAACATATAATAAATAAGCTGGATTAAAGCGATCTCATCTATCCGCGAACAACAACATTCGTAAAGTTTCTAATCCAAACAAAATAGTCTCAAAATCTATATCAGAAACATTGGAAATTATAATATTACAATAAATGTGAAAACATACCTGGATTCATAGGTTATTGAAGATTTGAGTTTTGGATATTCTTGTATAATATGTATATATGAGATTCCTCTCTGTTTCTCTTTGATGATGAGATGCCTAGAAATAATAGAATAATACGTATATATATATGGGATCATAACCCTAAAAAACCTAATTAGCAATATTATATGATATGTTTTTTTATCTTGGATAAGCATGTGGTACCATGGCCAGAGGTCACACTCTAAATTTTTATATAACATGACCTTAAGGCTTGGCTCAAGTGATGGGGTGGGATGTGTTAAAATTAGGAAGTCCAATTGATAATAAAAGAAAACTAAAATTCTTATTGGAATGAATAATACTTATCAAAATTACATAACAAAAGTCTTTATAGACTTACTAGAATAATCTAATAGACAAACTCTAAGTGTTAAGAATAAGAAATTGACCAAAATAGAAAGGAATCCTACAAATAATAGGAATGTATTATATTCTATAATATAATAACAATTTAACATCCTCTCGAGCTCACAATACGATTGTTATAAGTATCGAGAGTTTATAACTAGAAAAACAAAACCATATAATAGAATGCCAATTACTAGATCGTCAAAGAGAAGCAATTTAAAGAAGTCAAAGAGAAACAATTGCGGGAGAGAAGCGGTGGGAGTAGGAATATCGTCGGAGGAAAGCGGTTCAAAAGAAATTGGAGGGACACAATTTCAAAGAAATTTGAAGAGAAACAATTTCAAGAGCGGTGAAAGTGAGGTCGTTAGAGGAAACAATTTCAAAGGAAATCAAAAGAAACTATTGCGAGAGAGAGAAGGCAATAGAAATCGAGAAGATCGTCGAAGAAAAGAAACAATTGTAGAAAGAAAGCGAGCAAAACCAGTCGTAAGGAAACAATTTCAAAGAAATTGAAGAAACAATTTCAAAGAGAGAAATCGGCGAGAGATCAGATAATTAGGAGAGATGCAACTTCAAAAAGAAAGTGGAAACAATTACAAAGAGAGAAAACCGCAGAAATCGGAAGATCGTTGGAGAGAGAAACAATTATAGAGTAAGAAAGCAGCAGAAATCAAAAGATCGTCAAAGAGAAACAATTTCAAAGAAATTGGAAAAGAAACAATTTTAAAGAGAGAGTAGTAGAAATCCGAAGATCTTTAGAGAGAAACATCTTCAAAAGAAATCAAAAGAAAAACGATTGGAGAGAGAGAAAGCAATCGAGAGAAACAATTTTAAAAGAAAAGAACCCCAACATCGACAATGCAAAAACAAATATCGATGTCGATTTTCGGGATTTTTCCGTAGAAGAAGTTGCCTCCGAGGTCTAAGTATTTGATCTTCTTCAACCTTGAGACGCCTGGAGGGAGGAGGCGGTGAGATTGTTTGAAATTTGTAAACGTCTAGACCTTTACCAGGTCTTCCAATTGTCACCCAAGGTTCGTTAAAGCCGCCGCTGATGAACTGGTTATTGGAGATGTTGAGCCACCGGAGGGAGCCGAAATTCTCGATCTCTATCGGACCGGAGAAGTTGTTGCTGGAGATGGAGATGCTGTGAACCGGTCAAGCCGGGAAATGGCCGGAGAGACAGAGCCGCAGAGGTTAAAGTCTGTTAGGTCAAGCCCCACGACCAGGCCATGGGAGCATTGAATTCCTCTCCACCAGCAGACCGAGCTCGGATTCCAGGAATTCCAAGGCTCAAACTCCAGATCAGAGAACGAAAATCCATATTTTAGATCGAGCAAGGCGTGAAATCACTGGTCAGGAGACGAAGATGATAGGGTGGTGAGACGGAGGAAAAAGGACTACTACTACTAGTGTAAAGCAGCAATGAAAGGAGACATTTTCCAGGAATATTTTCAGGAAATTGGAGTGGAAGAGGATACTGAAGAGATATATAATAAGCTGAGTGGGGAGAGCTGAATTATGGAAAAAGGAATCTGGGAAAACTGAAGTGACACTGGATTGAAGAATCAAACATCTTCAACGACACAATCAGTTTTGAAATACAAGCAAGAAGCTAAGTCTCCGGAAAGAAAGAAAGAAAGAAAGTAAGAGAGAGAGAGAAAAAAAAAAGAAAAGCAAAGTATAAGTAAGTGAGAGATATTGAGAGAGAAAAAAAAAGAAATCAAAGAATGCCGTTGGATAACTGAAATTTAAAGATTAGATTAGGGAGAGAGGAAAAAAAAAAGGCAAAAAAAAAAAGAAAACAAAAAAGTTAAATTTGATTCTTTCTCTTGCTTTCTTTTCCTGTTCATATGACAAAAATGCCCTTTAGCTTTAATCAAAGCAACACTCTTTACGGAGAATTTGCACTTTCATATTCAATGAAAATGGCTGAATTCTCCTTGCTTACTAATTGGAATGCTTAAAAATATATTTGTCTCCTAATCAATTGTCACAAAGGTATATAATGTTCATGTTGTTTATGTATTCATTTGCCTCAAAGCTGAGTGAATTTCAGAAAATGGCACTGTTGTCTTCTTCTGTGTCAAATTTTTTTTTGCTGACAGATTTTGAATCATAAACCTTAGTAAGCAAAAGAAACAAGCAATTTGAAAAGAAAGTAAAATCTTTGATGTTCAAAGGTCAAATTTCTGATATCATGTAAAGTTGTAAGTCACTTAAAACTTAATTAATTAATCATAACTTATTCAACCAATCTTTCCGATATGGTTTAGGGTTTTTGCATTATCATTTTGTGATTGGAATGATAGATGGGACAACAGAAAAATCATTCTGACTTTAAATATGAAGGTTTGTATTTATATAATGTCGTTGACTTTGTATTATGTAAAGTCGTTAGTCACTTGAGCAATTAGTTAATCATAACTAATTCTACTAATCTCGATATAGTTTTAGGGTTTTGCACTATCATTTTTGTGATTGGAATGATAAATGGGATAACAGAAAAATCATTTACGGCTTTTAAATATGAGAGAGTCCATATTTATATAATGTTAGTAACTTTGTATTATGTGAAGTTGTAAGTCTAAAAAACTTGATTAGTTAATTATAACCGATTCTACTAATATTTCCAATATGATTTTAGGGTTTTGCATTGTCGTTTTTGTTATTGGAATGATAGATGGGAAAATAGAAAAATTATTCTGACTTTTAAATATGAGAGAGTCCATGTCTTATATAATGTCGATTAACTTTGTATCATGTAAGTTTTAGAATCACTTAAAGCTTAATTAGTTAATTATAACTTATTCTACTAATCTTTTGATATGGTTTTGGTAATTTGCACTATCATTTTTGTGATTGGAATCATAGATGGGATAGTAGAAAAATCATTTACGACTTTTAAATACGAGTCCTATATTTATATAATGTCAGCCAACTTTCTCCTTTACTTATTTTAGGATTATCATCATTCTTGGTATCATCTTTAATTATATCTGGGAAACCAGGATCCACAAAATAAGGTTTAGCTTTATTATTGTTATTAGAAAGACAAACAGAAAATGGGAAAATAGAGAAAACAAGGACAAACAGTGATTTAGTTGCAAAAAAAAAAAAAAAAAAAAAAAAAAAAAAAAAGATCTTGATGTTATCTTCATAGAAACAGTAAGAGATCCAAGTATTTTCTTTAAAAGATCAAAGGGTCATTTACAACTTTTAAATACGAGAGAGTTCATATTTATATAATGTCCATAATTTTTCCTCAATTTATTGTAGGATATCATCAATCTTTGAACATCATACAGTAGGGTTTAGCTTTATTAGTATTGTTATAAAAAGTTTAAACATAATAGGGTTTAGCTTTATTAGTATTGTTATAAGAAGAATAACCAAGAAAAATAGAAGAAAAACATGGATAAGCTTGGTAATTTGATTGCAGATCAAAAGAAAGATCTTCATAGAAACAGTAAAAGAACAGAGTATTTTCTTTAATCAACCCATCATCCCAATGATTAATTTAATTAGAAAAAAAAAAAAGAAGAAGGTCCTAATAGACAAAGAATTAAGGCGGGAAGAAAAGCTTTTAAGCACCTTGTCTACGGATGCCTAAGCATGGAGGACCCATAAAAAGTACAGTATCACACACACTAAAATCTATAATAAGATCTTAAGATTTGTCTCTCTACTACTGTTCTATTATACCATCGATGAATATATTTATTTATTTATTTATTTTAAGTGCATATTAATCTAGATTTACACAAAGGGTAATTTTAATTAGTATTGATCAAATCAACTAAATGATTGTGTTTGGGGTTGGAAACATGTGCCTGCAGAATCAGTGGTTGTAAGAAGTAAAAGCTGAGGGGGTAATGGAATGATGATTATTAATATATGATTAGAATGTTTTTTTTCGGAATGATCAATATATAATTATGTTCTATGGATAGGTTGCATGGAAGACTGAACCCTGGAAGCTTTTTTGCTTGATCTATACTTGCTTTATTCCTTCACTTCCCATGCCCTCATATAAACATTACATATAAGAAGAGAGAGAAGAGAGAAAGAGAGAAGAGAGGGAGGTAAGGGGACCGACATTTCTATGTAATAGGGTGCAATGAAGCTTTGATAGAAGATGGAATAGTCTTTAAAGGGGCTGATCAAAAGTAAAAGCAGATGATGGTATTTGCTTTTGATCTTCCACTTAAAAAGAAAAAGCAAAGAGAAAAATCCATGACACTCCCCTCACCTCTCTTTCTCTCTCTTTCTCTCTCCTGTTTGATCTCTCTCTCTCTATCTCTTTGATATATATCTTTCTATCTTTCTTGTTTGATCACATGGAAAAAAGTGCTCTTGTATGAACTTGAACTCAATAAGAACAATCATTCTTGACCCCTCATTCATGGGAAAGAGTGCTCTTGTATCAACTTATGTGTTTCTCTCTCTCAAATTCATATTGTGGGTGAGTTTAGGAAAAAAAATAGGTTATTTTTAAAAAAGATTATAAATATAAGTTGAAACCAAATAATGTAATAAAGTAGTAAATACAAATCGCGTCGATAAACACATTATGATATTATAATCACCGATTCACGGTGTGAAAATTTTAAGTTATCATGAAGTCAGTGATTATAAACATGAAATCCCACAAATTAAAGTTGTATTCGTGACCATGATATTAACACAAGAACCAACATGATACTAAATATACTACTTTGGACATTAATTTGTTTTTCAAACTATTTTGATATTTTTTAAAAAAAATTTATATTAATTTGGGACAAAACTCTTCTCTCTCTATAGAGTTTTTTCTCTCTCTAAAATTCATATTGTGGGGGGCCTTTTTATCATACTAAAACTGCATAGCAATGGCTCCATGATGTGAATTCAATGCATGGCCCCTCCTTCGTATGCCTCAGCCTGAAATGGGCATGCAGTTCAAGAAGGGCATGTTTATTTTCTCTCTATTAATGGTAGGCCTGCCACCCAGGAATAGGTCCTCCCCAAAGTGCTTCTCTTTTGAGGTGTCTGTCTGAATTCTGCCCTTTTGAAGGGTCACTGTCTTGTGGGGGGTCGGGTATGTATGATTGTATGAATTCAATCTCCCTCCCTCCCACCCTCTTATTGTCTCCCCTCCCCTTTATTTTTAGGGTATGGTCCTATGTACCCATTTGTGTTTCCAATTCCTTCTTTTAACCCTATAGGGTTTATAGCTTATTTTGAAATAATACTCCCCAAATACGATGTTTAAAAAATATTTACAATTTACGGCAATTTTTTGTTGAAATAAAGCAGGTTTTCGGTTTCACTAGTTTCGTGTACGATCTTTTTGAAAAGGCGATTTATTCTTCAATTTCTTTCAATATTGTATTTTTTTCAAAGGCCTTTCTTCTTATAGTTTTCATTTCTTTAGTTTCGAAAGAGCAATATCGTCTTTTGAAAGATGAAGTTTAACACTGTCTTTTCTCGTTTGATTTTTTGTTTTCTCTTTCAATATCGTCTTTAGAAGCAGATTTCTCTCCACGATTTCAAATATTATTTTTAATCTTGCAACAACTTTTTTTTTAAATTTATTAATAGAATTATTATATTATAATTTAATGATAAAATTATTATAAATTTGTTGACTTTTTGAAAATACGATATGTTGAATGTTCACTATAGATTAGATTTATGTTTGTCATTATTCATATACTATATAAGATTATTTTAAATTATCTTTTGAAAAAAAAAAGATTATTTTAAATTATAGTTATTAACCATAAATATATTTTATCTTTATCTTATACTACTTTTGTCATAATATTTTGCAAAAATACTTCACCCCTTCGATTTGGGTATAAATATTGTTTAGAAAAACAATACTAAAAAACTATTAATATAGCACCCAATGCTAAAAGACTAGAAACGGTTTTAAAATCACTGCTAGCTGTAAAAAAATCTTTATACAAATTCTACTTTAATATCATTTTCTTATACAAAGTGAAAGTTTTAATATTCAGTATTATTGTAAAAAATATAAAATAAATCATTCACATGATGGTAATGGTAGGGTGTTATATTACTAGTTTAGCATCAAACATGCCTGCATTTATAGATGAGATAAACTCATTTCCTTCATGTAATAAAGAATGTTATGGAGTATAAAAAAAGTATAATCTTTGAGTGTTGAAATATTCAAATTTATACCAACTTTCGTCTTGTGGCGCTGAGCAGAGGTGTCAGTTTGACTACCGTCAGCCATGAAAATCTCTGAAGTGCCGTAAACAGGACCAATGCAGCGATGCAAAAATGGCTACTTGGGCCCTGCACATCATCTGAAATAATGTATATTTTTATCTGGTGGTTATTCTGATTGTATTCGATTCTGATTACTTCATTGGGTCTCTTGCGAGAATTTCACAAATAGAGAAGTGAGTTTGGCCAGTTTCTTGACTCTAAGGTCGGATCGTCGTCACGTGCGTCTTGATGCACGAAAAATATATTCCCATGACCCAGGTAAGCAATGCCCGATGGTGGATTTCTGCTGGTTTGCTCGCTGGGTGCGTGCCGATGGCACGAAACATTCAACACGTGCTATTATATCGCACATGCATATATTAACAAATTAGTTCCATAAATCATGTTATTCGGGTTTATAATAATAACGTAAGATTAAATTTCGTGAAATTTCAGCGTCTGGCGGTCAAAATCTGGGCTGGCATCGCTTTGACATCAACTAACGTGTTATTTTCTCATGGCAATAACACAACACCCGCACAAATCAAGCAAGCGGTCGTGACCGATGAAAGCAACTCTGAAGATTTCTTGATCGGATCCCGAATCTTTTTGGAGCAAGAACCTGGCCATCAGGCCTCCCGACAAATCATCGATTCATATGCATAAGCGAAGAGTAAAAGCGGTAGGAAAAACCGCACGCTGGGTTTGTGAAACCCACCAGTCGATGCCGTGTAGTCATTGCCGGGTGGGGTGCGGCTTCTTCGTGCCGTGGAAGCCAAGCGGTCAGATCCATAAGGAATTACAGAGAGAAGTGAAACCTCTCTACAAAATCCCTCATTTTCCTTCTTTCTCGGTTGCTCTCCCTCTCTTTCCTCTCCCCAAACCAGTTGGGAGCGGAGTCGAAGAACATTATACTCATGCGAGTGTCAGATTCTCGTGGACGTCTTAGATTACCACATCAACATCCATCTAAACTTGGATTCGTACCGATGGCATGATGCCATGTGTCACATGAGCCCCACTTGGGCTCGATGTTTGGCGCATCTGCCCTTTGGACACGTGGCGTATCACGGCCGCAACGTGCTAAGTGTGTCATGCGTCCCTCATTACTCGGCGTGAAATTAGAGTATATCTCGGAATTAAATGAAATCGACGATATTGTAGATTCGAGATGATTAAATGGTGAAGTCCGTTTAAATAAGTCAAGGAATCTAGAAAATTACGGATTTTGACCGGAAATTCTGGGTTTTATCATTCCTTAGAAAATGCGGATTTTCAGGGTCCTTCGTCTCCCTTTCTTCTTGACATTTTAACAAATTCGCTTCAAAATGAATATTATAACGTTGTAATATAAAATGTAAAATGAATAATTGTCAAAAAAAAAAAAATCTTAACCATTACCAAAATGATTTTCATAATAAAATACTAATATATAGAAGTCTCCATACAACATTGAATTAGGAATGGAGAGATTAGTTTAAAATGGATAAATCTCAAAATTATTTATAAAATTAACCTTGAAAATGTCACTATTTCGAACAAAAATCCAATTGAAAAGTGTAAAGATAAATCCTCATGGGCATTTTGTTTCATCCTTTACATTATAATTATCTAGAGGTATTTTTTTATCAAAAGTGTTTTCCTATTTTTGGATTAGAAGTATTAGTTTGTAAATAAGTTTTGAATTTTCTCTTTAAAGGTTATCCCATAGAAATATATACAGTTATATTAATATAGCATTAATAAGAAATGTATATTTATTTTCTAAATATGAACGTGTTTTTCAATGTAAAATATACAATTTTACCGTATGGTATCCCATACTGAGTAGAAAAAATTCTTCATATATTACATATAATATCCTTTTTTTTTAGTTAAAGGACATATTTTTTAAGTTGTCATCAATCAATACCAACAATGTCATACTAAAACATAAAAAAAAAACCCAAATATGACATAAAAATGATCATCAATTATTACTATATTTTAATTTCACGTTAAATCTTTATTTTATTTTATTTATAAATATTATAGTACCATGGAAGAACTCTCTTGGCTTATACTATCTGTAACAGTTAGATGATACTATATATATATGCTCTGTACCATATGTATATATATATAGAGAGAGAGAGAGAGAGGGTACAAATTATTGAAGGTTGATAGTTCAAAAATTCAAAGTATAGACAGTAAAGACAGTCTGATACAATGAGGTGCTACTGTCCTATGGAACAGGCTGCAGCCATACTTTTTATTTTTGGTTTTTGATTGCAAGTATTTGTCTGATCATCAGTTCCACCACCAGATCTGATCATGAAATTATAGAAAAATAATAATAAAAAGTTAAAGTACAACCCTGACTTTTCTTCTTATCATTTTGCTAGTTTTTGTAATTATATATAATTTTATTTTTAGAAAAAAAAAAAGATGTTGTGCTTTGGATAAAGAGGGTTATGAATGATTTGGTCATTCTTCAAAATGGTCGATCTAACAGTAGTTTATTACTAATACCAAATGTTTTGAAATCACTTAACGACAAGATCAATGAAATGGTGTGTTAGAATTCAGAGACTCGAGTTTTGTCTGACCCGACTTGAAAAATTATGGATTTTTTAGGATCTAGCATAGTAATAAAGGTATATGGATCTACCTAGTTTTTGTATACTTATAATTATTTTATGTATTATAAGATGGGAAAAGTAGATTTTCCCACATCCACGTCAAAAAAAGCAAAATAGGGGATTGTAAGTACATGCTCTCGAAAGTCAAAGATGTTAAAGAAATTCCCAAACTACCCTTCATTATGACAATGACACAACAAAGATGCAGTTTTAGTAGGGTAAGGTTAAGTAAAATAAATTTTGAAACATTTTAGTGGAAGCAAATTATAGTACTTGAGTTTGAATCCCCTTCAATATTGGACATGATGTGTATTCACCCTTGCGTAATGACAACAGAGAGACAATTTGAGGATTTTTTTGGTATAGTTGACTTTTAAGCCAAACTATAATTATTTTTGGAGAGTTGTGATCATTGATATATAAATATTTTTGAATTAATGTAGGGAAATCACTTTTCCCTTTTAAGATTTCATGGTTCTTTTATGTCGTCATAATATTTTAGTCTTGTACCCATATATTTGGAATAGTAGATTCTTCTTCTTTACCCATGTTATTTTTTCCTATTTAGGGTTTTTACGTAAATCCGTTTTTCTCTTATTATCTATTTTCGTTTTTCTTTTAACAAGACGAACTTGTAAAAATAATATTAGATCATTAATTTCCATCACTCTCTTATTAATTGGGAATTAGTTGATGAAATCTTGACCTATAGAATGATTTTTTTATAACATCTTCTGCATGCATATCTATTACGTACGTCATTAACACTGCAACATGAAGTCATTAGGATGAGATTATATATCTATCTAATGAATTGACCTTACTCACAACCTATCTCTTTTTAATTAATTAATCTTGCGTGTCTTATCCTCTATTTGTCTTTAACCATAAATTTTACCGCTAATCCAATATTAACCACATAACTCTGGTAACATTTGACATAATATATCTTTAATAATAATACGTATATTTATTTTCTTGAAACCTGATGATGTTTTTAGCGGAATTGGTACGGGTGTGCTTGAGTCTTTGGGCGGTCCGCTAACTCAATGCGTTGGACTCTGACAAAAACAAGAAACAAAAAGGATCGGCGGGGGTTTGCTCGTTGCCTCTCCGATGCCTAAGTTGGAGTTCTTTTAGAGGAAGAAAGATCCTTGGCCTTAGGGAATAGATTTTAAATGCGTGAAGTGCATGCCTTTCACCGATGGGGTGACCTAGTATTTATAATGGATGATCATGATAACTTTCCTAGTTTGATGATGATACGGATATTTCTCCCATTGGGGTGAGAGATTTTCTTTCCTTATTGTTAACCGATTAATAAGAGATAATTGATAGTTTTCCTAGTTAGATGATGATACGATATTCCTCTCATTAGATTTGAAGTTTTCACTCCTTACTCGTAAATCAATTAAGCAAGGGATAAGATTGATGAGCAATAATTATGAAATATTTTGCTTTCTAATTAGTGGAGATTGAGTATTTTTGCTATCATAATTCTTTAACTACATTACTGACCTTTTGAAGGGGTGGTGGGCTGTTTGAGCACGCATATAAGGGATACCATTAAGGGCCTATTGCTAGTATGATTCGTGCCACGGTGTATTATAGGAATCGAAATTTGTACCCTAGGTTTCCCTACGCAGTGACACAAGCTCTGCAGTATAGTGATCAGAAATTGAACTTGAGGATGGGTTTCTTTGGCTAAAATGATTCCCCAGGTGGGTTCAAATGTTGAATTTCAATTTAGATTTCGAGATTTGGTAAAAACGGGGGATTTGATGGTGAGCGTTCAGAAATTAAATGAAGAAAAATAAGAAAAAGAATAAAAAGAGTCTCAGCAATTATCAGGATCTGGGCTTATAGATTCTAGGGCAGGCCCGAGGGTTTAAGGGTCATTTCCTCGCGTTGGGGAGGATGACCGATAGTTATCTCCCTAACCGGATCTTCATTTAGCTATAAAAACCTAACCCAAAATAATCCTCTTTAGAAAATGGCACATTCAGCGAGCATCGGTGGTCACTTAAACGATGAAAAATAGATCTCATGACTCACATTACAATAGGTAATAAATGATAACTAATGAACATCCACGAGATCTAGTGATAGCATCAAATGAGCACTAAAATTTACAGAAATCTTGACCATTCAACATGAATCAAGGATCTAAACGATTAAAGAGAACGACGATAAGTGATACTGTTGAAAACGAGACCTCAGTGGCGTGGAATCCGCGGCGGCCTTTTGGCTAAGGAGAGGAGGTTTGCCGCTTACATCCTCCGAGTTGTCATCCTCGGTGTTTGTTTGCCCGAAGATGCCAAGAAAATGAGAAAATGAAGGAAAGTGACGCAGAAAAAGCGAGGCGGGAGAGGTGAAACTTCTCACCAAATTATTCTTTGCAAAAGTGATTGTTCAGATTCTGGGGGCTTACGATTGGAAACCATGCCTTTCGAGATCAAGGGAAACCTAAAAACAAAACCAAAAAGCTAATGTAAGGGATAAAATGGGAAGAAACAAAAAAATGTAACAAAAATCTCAAGCGTCAACAAGTAGGTGAGCGATGGGCATTGAATTGAATAGTGTCGACGAGTGAAACGGTCGTGGAAGCATTCCGCATGACTCGATTTCTTGCATTTATGCTCTTCTTTCCTTACGGTCTCTAATGCAATCTTTGAGTTTGACTGAACTAACCGTGCTTGGATCGACTCAACAATTTTGGCATAAATAGCTTGCAAAACTACAAAATTAGCCTGAAAATGCGATCGATTAGAATAGCGGGGACCTTAATGTACCGTCGGGTTAATTATGCGATTGGTACATAAAGAGTGCTCAAACACCATAATATAGGGTTCAAATAACACTTTTGGTACTAATCACACCCCCAACTTACGCATTACTAGTCCCTTGGCAAATGAAGAAAGAAAGAAAGAAAGAGCATACTAAACAAAATCAAAATTATGTTCACAAAAATATATTTCAAAAGGTTGTGAATGAGTAATGCCTAACCACACAGGTAAGAATCATCAAATCCTTGCCCAGATAACTATCTTGAGAGAATGAATGCCATATAAAATTGAGTATGAAAAAGAGCCTCCATCTTGTTAGGATCAGCAAAAACTCCACTAAATCTAATTGTTGATGGTTATAATAATAAGCGTGGCCCACTCTCCCCAACTAGGCTATTGCCTGACCTAATAAAGCTAACCGACCCCGAATAGATCGGGACCCTCACTTATTCCACAACTCTTTTTTTGTGCGGGGTGCAATCTTGAGAATCAACCTCACCAAAGTCCGTATAGCAAGGGATCTGAGTGAATCCCGACAATTAAGGCTTGACACCCGAGTCGCAAGGGTCTTTGACCGCTATCTTCAGGTTTCACCCCGGACTCAGAATGATTTCGAGACTCCAGCACCTACAACTTGCTAAACTCCACCCATGTCAAAATTGTGGAAGCACTAAGTGATCAAACCTCAACCCCGATTGGCTTAGGGCCTGGGCCTGAAGGCTTGCCATGCATACCCCCTCAGGCAGTGCTGGTTTCAGATTAGTTTGCAATTTTCTTTTTCTTTTCTTTTTCTTTTCTTTTTCTTTTCTTTTCTTTTTATTTTTGGAAGACACATTGGCATTCCTATTCATGGGGTTCACCCAACCTAATAAGGTGATCAACGAGAAACTAGGGTAGGTTATTACAGGAAAAACTGAGGCTAGAGCGGTTTTAGGTTATTGTGTGAAGAAACCTAATGTACCTTTGTGTGTAGTTACTTCAAAGGTGGAAGAAAAAGTGAAATCAGCGAGAATTTAACTAATCATCCACTCAGTGGAAGCATGGAACCAATCTAACATTAATAGGGTGGACAAAGTTTAATTTTAGACTGAGGATGAAGTGAAACACAAAAAAATGGGTGCGATTTTTTATAAGAAATAAAATTGTGTAATCCTCATGACTTCACAAAAGAAAACCGACAAACCCTTTTGAACATCTACAAAATGGAGGGCTTGCTCAAAATAATAACAAAACATAAATGCAAAAACCACTTCCTTCCCCCCTAACTCCCTGACGAATATATCTCATTGTCGCAATGGGAGTACCGGATGGAAAGTTAGAAGGAAGTGTTACCTCCCCTTGATGAGATGTCTTTGTTAGATAGGAGCTTCCACAAGCTTTCCATGAAACACACTTATTCTTTCTGTTTGGGCTTCAAATGAACAAGTTAGAGAGAAGAAAGAGATGAAAAATGACCAGTTAGAGAATTTTAGAAATTACCTTCATAAAAATTTCAAGTATTTCTTTCTAGTTATATTTAAATTCACACTCTCTAATCTTTCCAATGGTACAAGAACGCCTAAACGGGTTCGGATGAAAAAGTTATGGGCGAAACAAAATGAGGCCAAGGAAATGACATAAAAAGTCGCGTGGTGCGAATTTTGTGGCCGCAAAAAAAATTTTTTGATAAAAATAAATAAATAAATAAATAAATAAATTTTTGTTTGAGAACCAATTTTTTTTTTACACAAAAATTAATAAAAATAAATAAAATAAAATAAAAATAAAAATAAAAACATTTTCAAAAGGCCCTTTTTTTACCTAATTTCTTTTTTTTTGTCTCATATGGACATGCGCTCACGAGCCTTTGCGAATTTTCGCGCATGCGCGAAATTCGCACCGTGTTTTTTTTTTTGGGCCAGCCACTACATAAAAAATTTGTCAAAAACTGCAAAATAAACATAGAAAAAATTAAGAAAAATTGCAGAAAATTGAAAATTAAGCTAAAAACAAATATTAACTAAAAATTAGCGAAAATCTAAGAAGAAAAATTAAAGAAATCAAAATAAAATAAAATAACACAACAAAAATCAAAACAAAAATTGGGGGAGACTGTGCTCCCCCAAACTGATTTTAAGCCTTTGGAGGTACATTTGGGCTAGTGGAGCTTGTAGAAATCTTGAGGGTTCGGTGCTCGAATGCGAACCCGACTGAACCATCCACTATGCCATCGGTGCTGGTCGGTGTGGTGGTACTAATGTTTTGATGTAGTGGCAAAAGTTTGTACATTGGCCACTAATGTCTTAAAGTTTGTACATTGGCCACTAATGTCTTAAAGTTTATACATTGGCCACTAATGTCTTGAAGTTTTGCAGCATAGGCAGTGATGGGGTGGCCTTTGTGGTAGGTGTTTCAGGGTTTAAGTGTGCTGTAGGTGTGGGCAAGGTATACACTGAGTCAATAGGGGGCAGGGGTAAATTGTGATCTTGGTGTTCTTCCACTGCCTCCTTTCCACTGCATTCCTCAGTCAACAAGGGAAGGATTTCTTCTTCTCTCCTCCATGGCCATAGACAATTATATGATTACAGGGCATCCTGCGAGTTCCACTCGAGTCTTACTGTAGTTCTTCCTTCAATCCCTCTTGAAGGCTGAGTTGGGCTGTTCACCCCAGAAAATAGTGTCGGTCGGGCCTCTTCCTCGAGATTCTCTCCTCTTGATGAGCAAGTTGATTGGTAGGTTTTAGAGATGGATTCTTTGCGGGATGTAAAATTTTTCATCAATTTCACTTTGGAACTCATCTAATTCCTTGTTCAGGGAGCTCTCCCTGTGTCAGTTTCTTGATTGGCCTAGACATCCACTGCCCTCTATTCCTCTATGAAATTATCCACTAGTTTGCTCAAGTTTAGTATTGCTGCTCATTAGAGATGTCAAGCTGTGGTGGTTGTAATTAATTTGAGGAGTTGTGAGCATAATGGAAGTGGGAGGTGCATTAGGTGGGGGGACACTGCAGAGGGGTGCACTCATCCACTGATTTCTATAGTCCCTCATGGACCTATATGGGTTTGGATTTCTCCCCAAGGGTTGCTGATTTTTCCATGGAAGGTTTCGGTAATCCCTCAATGACATGTATGCTCTAGGGTTTCTTTCCATTGAGTACTCATTGTACTACTCCCCCTCTTCCATTTGATCACAATTCAAGTTTAGTCCAGGTTCTGTGGGAGATTGAGTTTGACCAGTTTGCCTCCTGGAGTTCTTACCCACTGAAATGTGTTCCCCTACAGCAAGAACAGGGCAAACACCAAACAAGGAAAAAAAGGAAAACAATTCTACCAAAAAAAAAAAAGGGTAACGTTAACTAAAAAAAAAATTAACAGAGGAGCAAAATTGTAAGCGCGAAGCTAGTAGCAGAAAAAATAAAGAAAATTCACGGTGCTGATGAGGATCTACAAGTGTTCCCACTTCTATTCGTCGAATGCACTTAGGCACCATCCTCAGCAGCAGCGCCATTTGATTCGTGCCACAGTAGGCGCATAGGAATCAACAAAATTTGTATCCTAGGTTTCCCTACTACTTGGTAACTAGGCTCTTTGCGATATAGTGGTCTGGTCGAGCTCGGGGAGATAGGTTTTTCTTCATACAAATGATTTATAGTGATGTTCAAAAATGGTGAATTTCAATTTAGATTTCAGGATTTGGTAAAAACAGGGGATTTTGATGGTGAGCAGATTGAAATTAAAATGAAGAAAAATAAGAAAAAGAATAAAGAGGTCTCCTTGAAGTATCGGGATCTTGGGCTTAGGATCTAGGGCAGGCGAGGGTTTAGGGTCATTTACTCATTACTTAGGAGGATGACTATAAGTCATCTCTCGAACCAGATCTTCATTTAGCTATAAACCCTAGCAAAATAATTATCCTTTTGAAAAATGGCATTCATTGAGCATCAGTGGTCACCGACAGTGAAAAATGAGTCTCCTTGACTCACGTGCAATGGGTGGCAATGATAACTAATGAACATCACAAGATCTAGTGATAAATCAGTGAGCACTAAAGATTACCAAGTATTGACCATTCAAGGCATGAATCAAAGGATCTAAGCAGGTTAAGGGAGAACACGAGACGACGGTGAGTACTGCGTGAAAAAGCAGGACCTCTGGCGCTCCGGGAATCCACGCACCCAGTGACCTTGCCTTCAGGAGGAAGGGTTTTGAGCGCATCCTCGAGTTGTCATCCTCTCGGAGATTGTTTGCTGCCAAGTACCAAGAAAATGAGAGAAAATGAAGGAAAGTGGAGAAAAAGAAAAAGCGGGAGGCAGAGCAGCTTCTCTCGAAAATTATTGCTCAAAGTGATTTTGCTTCGATTACGGGGCTTGAGGCGAGGCAATACGCTCAGGCAAGGAAGAATTACAAAGAAACCAAAACAAAAAGCTAATGTAAGATAAAATAGGAAGAAACAAAAAATGCAACAAAAATCTCAAGCGTTAACAAGTGGTGAGCGATTAGAAACTTGATGAATAGTGTCATCTGTGGTGACGTCTTGCGTATGAAGCATTTCGCAATAGCTCCAATTTCCTTGCATTTTCTGCTCTTCTTTCATACGGTCCTACGATACACTGTTGTCTTGAGTTTGACTTGAATTCTTCGTGCTTGGATCGACTCAACAATTTTGGCATAAATAGCTTGCAAAACTACAAAATTAATGCAAATACGATCAATAGTAGCGAGGACGTAATGTACAAATCGGGTTAATTCGTTGATTGAAATACGTAAAAAATTAACTCAAGAACACATATTAATAAGCGGGGTTCAAAATAGCACTTTTTGAGTATTAATCATAGTACTGGACCCGTATTTAATCCCGATTTGGGCTTGCATCTTAGGTACCAACGTTTATTATTTGACCCGGCCCGGTGCCCCCTAGCCTTTGACTAAGCGAGCGTAGGTAAGGGTTGTATCGCTTCTCGGATCAGGCGTGATATCCACATGGCTACTTAGGAAGGGTTTGATTAGTTTTATCGCTCTTTTATTGTCTTACGCGATTTGAAATTTGCTTGGTTTTACGGGCTGTTGCGCCTTACGAATTGAGCTACTTGGCCACAGGCTGGTGCCTTTTTGGGAGACCAAACTCTACGAAAAGCCAATTTCAGCAGCTCCTGAGTACATTGCGCCTTTTAAATGCATTCATAAAGCTCACAGGCTGTCCACCTCCAGAAATTGTTTATGCTCTTGCAGGCGAAATGTCGCTCCCTTGAAATTGAAGCTGCAAGGCTCTTTAGAGCGAGGCTATGGCTCTGAGCCACCATGGCCCAGGCTACATGGCTCCTTTAGATGAGTACCAAGGCTCCTGAAATAAAGTGTAAAGGCTCTCTGAACTGAGCTACATGGCACTTTGGCCAGGCTACATGGCTCACCTGACCCCATCAGCTCCTTAACACATGGCCTCCTTGAGCAGTTGTGCTCTATAATTTGAGCTACTGGGCTCCTGAGCTACATGGCTCCGTGGCTACTTGGCCTACTAAGCTATTTTGCCTTTTTAAGCAATTAAGCTCTGAAAAACTGAGCTGCTTAGGCTCCTGAGCTACATGGCTCTGTGGCTGCTTGGCCTTCCTTGAGCAGTTATGCTCTATAATCTGAGCTACATGGCTCCATGGCTACTTGGCCTCCTTGAGTAGTTATGTTACGGCGAGCCCCTGCGGGATCGGCTCAGACCCTTTCTTGGCTTGATTATGCTTTGAAGGATTGAGTTCTTTGGAGCTCGGGCTCACAAGACCCTTTATGGCGGTTATCTTTCTAAAAAGGCTGAGAGACTACTAGGCTCTTGAGCCTTTGGCACGATGGGTCAAAACTCCGTTAGATTTTTAATCCATTTTACAGTTTATATTAGGAATAGTTGAATTGTCTGCGAAGCGATAGATTGAATCAAATTCAATTTGTAGAAATCTGATAGAAAATCAAAATTTAATAAAAATCATAAGAAATCGGCCCTGCTTGACATTGAAGCCAAAGCTGGAACTTAAGCGCGACGGGAAGTGCGGTTCAGGCAATTCCTAAGTCGACCTCAACAAATTTGGCTTTGAAGAAGAAACGGAAGAATGAATAAATGAAGTCGTGACCTGAAGAAGGGAGTTAAGACAAAATATGACTTGGTCGAGAATAAAAGAAGCAGTCAAATGAAGAAGTCCATGTCGCGACATCATTGCGACGTCGCGACGCAAGCGAGGAGATAAATGGTAGTGATGCATTATGAGGTCGCGACAAAGGAGGCGACTACAAAGCCCGCGAGGCGGCCTTCTCAAGTAAAGGAATTATGGCGAAACCAGATGAGCGACCCGAATTAATGAAGAAAGCGGACATGATGTCGCGACACCGCCGGTTCGCGGCGAGAATGAAAACTTAGCGATAGACATGGGTAGTGACCTTTGAATAGAAGTTCGCGACAAAAAGATTTTCAAAGGCCCGAACATGGAAGTCGCGGCGTTAGAATGAATCGAGACATGCGACACTAACTGAAGATGTCGCGACATCGGTCGATGGTGCCAACATCAAGCTGCAAAGAAATATCATGAATTACGTGACATGATTCGATGGTAGCGACATCAAGCTGCGAGGTGACCGGAAGTCGCGACATACGTCTCAAGGAATCATGGTGCGGCGATCGCCCGATAATCGCGAAACGCCAGTACGCATTGAATAGAAGTGTGGCGATCGCCAGTGAATTCGCGACGCCAGAAGCGAGAAAGAAGGTACTGACATCAATCGGTGGTCGTGACGCCGGATCAAGAGATCGCGAAGACAAGTCACGACAAAAGAAAATCTTCTGACAGCCCGAAAAGAGCTTATAAGCCTAAGATTGAAGTCGCGACATAAAAGCTCCGCAATGCGAGAAGAGTGAAATCGCGGCGTCATTCGTGGTCGCGACATCAATTACAGGAATGAAGTCCCACAACATCAGCGGTTGTCATGACATGGGATCGAGGGGTGTTAAAGGCGAAGTGCGACCGGATAAAAGTTTCTACTATGAATAAGCGGATAAGCGAAGTCGCGATTATGATTGAAGTCGCGACATCAAAAGTTCACAATCTGAGACCAGGTGGAAGTGTGACGTGCGAGTTGATCGCGACATCAAAGCGACTCGCCGGCGAGCGGGTAAAGTGATCGCGACGTGCGATTGATCGCGACATCAAAACGACTCATAAAAGCGAGCAATGAAGTCGCGGCGTCCTCGGAAATTCGACATCAAATCGAAAGTCATGACACACAAATGGGATTGCGACGTAGATAAATAAATGGGCGGTTATTTTGAAATCCACAAATAGATTGTGAGAGTTAGGGCCAACCGAACCCATAAATGGCGGTACACTTTCTGAGAAGGAAACTCTTGGCCATTCCGAGAAGAAAGTCTTGTGCTTAGAAGGCTCGTGTATTTTAATTTTCTTTTCTTTGTTTCTTTGTTATTTTAGATTAGATTGGTAGATTGTTATTTTAATTTACGGATGCGGGAGTTAGTTGTTGAAGTTGAAATTTGAATCTGAGATGTTGCACTATTCAATTATTGCTGGTTCGTTTGAAGTCCAAACAAATTTTAGGTCGAACTTCCCGGTTCAGTTGCAGTAGTTCTTTTGATCGAGAGGACTCTTGTTAGTGTAATGAAGTAATTTAGAAACCCGGCTTAGATTGAAATTTACTCTGTTGTTAGAATTTATCTTTTAACGAGAAATATGTCACGAATTTGAGTCTTGAATCGACTTCTTTGGTTTGTTTATTGTTATTATCTGATCTAAATATTAGTGTCTATGCATGTAAAGAATTGTTTCGCCTGCAATTTCAGGGAGGCCCTCACGAGTGACCTGAAGGCATTCACGTGATAGACAATATCGAAGAAATATCTGGAACCTAATATTGGGGATCCTAATGGGCTTTGTAAATTATAATCGATAAATCTTCTATTAATGAAGCCCGAGAATGAGTTGAATGACTTATCAATTAAAATGGCGAAGAGTTTACCTCGATTCGACAGTAAGTTCAATCCGGGTAATCGTGAGGATCCTAATCGAGGAAAGAATGAGCTGATTTCCAATTTTGAGGATGAGAAACCGAGTATAGTGTAAACCCGTGCTTAGCCTATGTCTTAGGGCTGGGTTCTGAGTCATGTTACAGGTATGAAGTAGTGAAAGAAAAAATGCTTGAGGAACAAGGCCTTTCCAGTTAAAGTGATTATCCCTAATCCTCTTTCGAAAGAAGCAGGGAAGATTGATGATGAAATATATTATTAGGAGGGATCTGTAGCGTACAGCCTTCTTCCTTGGTGATTCGTCGAGTTCATGAAGGAAGTTCTGATGGTCTACTGGGAATTGATGTTTCCTGATAGGCATATTTTTCAATGTTCCCTTTAAAAGCTAACTAATCAGACCAATTCTTTAAAATTTTTTTTATTTTAGCTTAAGCATTATTTCATTTTGTTCTAGTTTACATATCCTTATTCTTTCATTACTTTTAAGGTTGCTAAGGATATATCAATTGCAAATCATAGTCCAAATAGTATAGAGCTTGAGTAGTCAGGGTAGTTGATTGAAATTCTCAGAGATCTGTGGGATCGATATCTGGACTAAAATCCACTTTATTACTTGTTCGATCTGTACACTTGCAGAATCATGGATCAAAACCAGAAAGAAACCTATCTATTCTTAAGGAACCCGCTTTTAATCATTAAAATTGTAAAGAAATATAATCAACAAGTTTCATGGCATTATTGCTGGGGATTAGACAATAGTCCTATGGTAATAACGTCATAAATTTGTGTATGTCTTTGGTCCATCATCAAAAACAAGTTTTTGGCGCCGTTGCCGGGGATCGAAAGAATTAATTGGATCAATATTCTGATGAAAGAAGGAAATACTAATTTGGACATTTTAAGAAAAGAACAAAAATAGCTTTTAAAGCATTGACTACATTAGTCACTAATTTTTAACAAGCCATGTTGAAAATATTTGGCAGGGAGTTTGAAGCTAATCCACAGTAATATGAGTATGCTTTCATTTCGGGAAAACCTTTAATGCATAGGAAGCAGGGATCGGGCAGTTCAGTGAGACAGATTGGAAAGAGCGGCTCGGGAGCTTAAGAAGACAAAAAGAGCGAGCGGCTATAGCGAAGAGAGACATGTCAAGCGAGGAAGACGAGGAGGGCAATGACGAAGGCCCCATTGCGACACGAAGTAGGATTTACGGGCTGTATTGAAGAGTGATACATGATGGGTGACCTACGGTGGATGCAAACAATTTTGAACTAAAGCCGACCTTAATTACAATGGTTCGGCAACATCGGTTCTTGGTCCATCCAGAAGACCAAGCTTGAGCACACAGGAGATTTCTCGGGATACTTATCTGATACAGTGTTTGAGCGATTGTGAGACGGAGGTGATAAAACTACATCTCTTCCCATTTTCTTTGAGAGACATAGCAACCACATGGTATGAATCATTACCATATGGTTATGTTGAAACTTGGGAAGAGTTGGTAGAAGCTTACTTAGGCATATTCTTTCCCCCATCTCTCACTTGAGGAGAGACCTTGGAGAGATGTTGTATTCCGACAAAGGGGAGATGAAAGCATGTGTAGCTTGGGAAGATTCAAAGATTCTTGAGAGGTGTCAATGCATGGAATAGACTTGAAAGCCTAGATGGATATAGTGTATCATGCTCTGAATGATACATCGAGAGTATTATCGATGCTTCATCTTGTGGAGCATTAGAGCAAAAAGTGCTGAAGAAATGAGAGATCGATAGAGGACTGGCAAAATGCAGATATGAAAGCTCCATCTGAGTTTTCAAGGGTAATGCGAAGGAAAAGGGTCATAGAGGTAGGCAAGGATGTGACCATGGAGGCTAAGTTGGATGCTATAATGCATAGGATGGACAAACGAGAGGAAGATGCACCTTTGCTTGTGAAATAGAGAGCGGTGGAAGAGTGATAGAAGAAATGCGTGGGAGTAACGAAGAAAATTCTTATGGTCTTTGAGGAGGCTAAATACGTGAGCGAGCAAAGAAGTTATCATTTCAAGCCAAATCCTAACTTTTGCCCTTTACTTTACCATCCGACAGGAACCATGAGGAATTTCTCATATGGTGGAGGGGCATTACATGGCCCGAGGCGGGAACGACATCCTCAGCAAGGATGCTCAGCTGACCACCAAGGTTCGTGACAGCGGCAAGAAGGTGAGGCAGAAATGAATACGAGTCGAGGAGGAGAACCCTACCATTTGAGGAACAAATGCTGCAGTTCATAGAGATATGAAATATTTACAATTCCCATGAACATAAACTATCGACGAAACTTTCAGTCGATACCAGATATTTCAGAAAAATGCTAGTGCTTCACTGAAAAATTTAGAGACACAAGTAGGGCAATTGGCCCTGAATATGCCAAATGAGACAAGACCTTCCTAGTGACACCCGGAAGAAGAACCACAAAGTTGCATGACGATTCAATTGAGAAGTGGGAAGGATTTGACGTGCGAGAAAATGAAGAAAAGAAACTAGAGGCAGGCGGAGAAAGAAGGCGGGAAATGAAAGAAGATAGAGCATTTGATTGGAACGGATGGAAATGAAGAAATGACCCAGGAAAAGAAAGGAGTACCGACATGTCTGGAGTGCCATTCCCACAGGAGACTTGAATTCAAAAGAGAGAACGGAGTTTTCTAAATTCTTGGATCTTTTGAAAATGAAATAAATATCCCATTCCGGTGATCGGTGAAATGCCTCTTTATGCAAAATTTACGAAGGAAGTGCTGAAGCGAAAGAAAGATAGCTGAGAGGTATAGTTAGAATCTTTGCATGCGGGTGCTATTTATCTGACGGCTCCAGCCAGATGAAAGACCTGTGTTTCACTATTCCTGATACATAGGGAAATGTGAGTTAGCTTTATGTGACTGCGGGCGAGTATAAATTTGATGCCTCTATCGGTTGTCGAGAGACTTAGTTTGGGGGCAACTGACAACAATTACTTTACGGATGGTGATAGATCGGTAAGCGCGGCCGGAGGGCGATACGGAAGATGTACTCGTCGAGTTGAAATTCATTTTCAGTAGATTTTGTTATCATGCAGATGGAGGAAGATCCTCAAGTTCCTCTATTGATGGGAAGACCTTTCTTAACAACGGGTGCCTTGATCGGCGTCTGGTGGGCGGCTTACTCAAGTTAGGAATGAAGCGAGTACATTTTAGTATTAATAGGAGTCTGGAACATCCTAATGTAGAGGAAGACAGTTGTATGGCTATAAGAAGCAATAGCCTTCTCAATGATGAAATGAATTCTAATTGTATCATTTCAAAACTCTATCAATGAGTGAGATGAATTTTCGATTACCTTGAGCTTTGATTGAAGTTACGCCTTAATTTGTTTTAATAATGAAACAGTCTCGAGTATAAATGAAAACAGTCAAGATGAAGTGAGCAGCCAGACACAACAAACTCATGGGCAGGAAACTAGTGCAGAAGGGTTAATATTGAAGGAGTTGCCCAGTCATTTGAAATATGAGTTTTAGAGCGAAAAGGAAAACCGGTTATCATATCGAATTGCATTGGTAGTGAAACGAGAAGTTCTTTGGTAATTTTGAGAAAATACAAGGAAACAATTGCTTGGTCAGTGAAGATACGAAAGAAAGTATCAACCCTCAATTTTATGCACAAAATATTCTTTGGAAAGATAATACGAAAACTTACATTTTGAGCATCGAAGGAGAATTTGAACCAGTCATGAAGTTTATCGAGAAAGAAGTTACAGAAATGGTTAAATGCGAGGCTTTATATATGCTATATCGGGGGCAGTTCTTGGGTAGCCCGGTACATGTGGTTCCCAAGAAGGTGGATTCACTTTGTGTCGAAATGAAAGAATGAACTTATTCACTCTGAAGCGTGACAAGATGGAGGTTTGTATCATTCTGAAAGTGAACCGCTACTTGACCGGAAAGGATCGTTTCCTACCTTTCATCGATCAAATCTTTGGATAGGTTAGCGGGACACCTCATTTTGTTTCTTGATGGGTACTCTGGACCTCTATAGCTATTGCAGAAGATCGAGGAGAAAACCACTTTTACATGCCCATTTGGTACTTTTGCTTTTAGAAGAATTCCATTTGGACGTAGTAATGCTCACAGTACTTTCGAATGCATGATGTCTATATTTTCTGATCTAGCGAGAAAAGTTATAGAATCTTCATGGATGATTTGCGGTGTATGGATCCAGTTTTTTGAGCAATGCACATAACACAGGGTGAGTACTTGAAATGCAAAGGCAATCTAGTTACGAATTGGGAAAAATACCATTTTATGATTCTGAAGGATTGTCTTAGGGCACATAGTTTTAGCCCCGAGGGCTTGAAGTAGACCAAGCAAAGGTTTCAATTATAAGAGACCTAATGCCACCCACTACAGTCAAGGAAATCAAAAGTTTCTTAGGACATGCTGGATTTTATAGAAGATTTATTATAGATTTCTCAAAAATTGCCAAACCACTATGCAGATTGCTGGAGAAAGATAGTAAGTTTTATTTTGATGAATCCTGCCATAAAGAATTTGAAGAAATCAAATCCAGACTAATGGAAGCTCCCATCATGGCAAAACCAGTTAGACAGAGAATTTGGTCATAATGGCTGATGCAGTGATTTTACGATAGGAATTGTATTAGAACAGAAAAGATGAAAAGTGTTCAAGGCCATCTACTATGCTAGCAAAACCTTTAATGAAGCACAAAGAAAATTACTCTACTATTGAAGGAGATCTTGGCAATAGTGTTGCATGTGAAAAATTCGAGGCCATATATTTTGGGGGTCCCATGTAGTAGATACCGCCGCAGATCATGCACGGCAATTAAATATTTGATGGCAAGAAGGAAATAAGCAGATTGATCCAATTAGGTATTATTGTTGCGGGAATTTGATTTAGAAATTAAAGACAAAAGGCGGTGACAATGTGATAGTGATCGTATCCAAGAGTAGAAGGCTGTAACACCGAAATATACCCTAGCAGGTTCGGACTTGTTTAGGAGTATATTAAAAGTTAAATATGAATTTTGGAGAAAATAAAATAGGGACACGGAGGTTTTACAAGATACAAGACAATCTTGTAATTTATTAAAGGATATGAAAGTCATAAAAGAGGAAAAGATTGGGGTCAAATGAGAAATTGGCATAAGTTGATTTTCAAAAGGGAGGAAGAATTTGGGGACCAAAAAGTGCAATTATGGAAACTTAAAGCAAAATGGATTTTTACTTGGCCAAACATGGCCTTGGGGAGAGAAGCCGATGGAGAAGAAAGGAGAAGAAGCAAAAGGAGAAAAAGAAAGAAAGAGGAAGAAGAGAGGAACCAAGATGGTATGGAACTTGGATTTTGGTATGGAACTATAGGTTTTAAAGCTTTGAATGGTTTCCATGCGATTGTATAGTTATTAGATTGTCTCCAAACCTAAGGGTTTTATAGGAGTTTCATTCTAAACCAATAAATAACTGGAAGTAAGGTGAATAAAACCTTAAAAGTCTGAAGCAAAGTATAGAATCACTCCGCTTTAAGGATAATTCATGGTTAATAGTAAGTAAATGAGTTAGGGTTTAGAACAAACCCTAACTAATCATCATGTTTGGTTGTGTATGGGTCATAACCCATATTAGGATTGTGTTGGAAATTCGCGGAAGATTTTGAAAAATATATGTAATTGAAAGAGGATTTGAGTAGAAAAGTGATCATAAGATGAATTTGAAGTGGTCTAGAAGTGTTTATGAGGTATAGAGTTGATTGGGGTTGAAACATATGGAAAAAATGGGAGAAAAACACACAATTTGGGCATTTCGAGATTGTCATGTACGGTACACTGAACTGTACGGTACACTTTAGTTCTAGTCATTTTGGCCAGCATGTACCGTGTATTAGACATGTACCGGTACACCCTATTCTGTTTTCCAGTTTCGACCAGTTTTCGTATTTTGGCCATAACTTTCTCATTTCGTATCAATTTGAGTGAAAGAGTGGTCAATAGAAAAATAGACTTCAAGGAAAAACCATCCATATAGAAATAGACATTGTCAAATTATGACTCTAAGTGGCCCAAAATCCACTGAAGTGGGACCATGTGCAAACCAAATTCTGGTTTCAGTGTTGGAACATAGAGAAGTCCGGGTTGTTTCGACGTAACCCTGAGTTCCGTGTTCGACTGGGTGATTCCAGTTGGAATAGAACCCTTAGCACCTTAGCTTTAAATGAGTACAAGGACATAGTGTCAAAATATGAAGTAAGACCCTGGAAATGGGTAATACAAACTTGTCACAGAAAAATTGGTAAATGACTAGTTAGCATGAAAATGCCATAACTTTTTTAGTTTGATGATCCGATGGATTGATTCCAATTCCTAAGTAAAATAGATTCATAGAGGGAATAAGAAAATATGAATGAGGTTTGATCTCAGACATCATACTATAAGTATATGAAGTGCTATATGTAATAGCCATGAAACAAGAAAAATATAGAAAATGCAATATGTATAGATATGTTCATAAACATGAATATGATAGGTATAAGTCAAATGATATGAATATGATAATCAATATAGATATGTCATAAGATATGATAGTCAAAGTACACAAATGATAGGAATAGTAAATGATATGAATATAGGATTATGTTATATGACTATATGATAGACATACCGAAAGGAATAAGATGAACATGCTAGAACACATGATAGAAATGTATAAATGATAAGAAACGATATAGATACAAAGATGATAAAGCATAGGAATAAGTACTGGTACAAGAATGATAGACATAGTCAAGACATGACGTATAAGTAAATATGGAAAAGTACATGAAATACAATATAGTATCCATAATAGTGAAGCATGTACAGAAAGTATATGAATATAAGCGTATATGATATGAATATATGAATGAATAAAAGCATACATGATAGGAATATAGAAAGTACAAGCATAGCTAAATCATGATAGAAACGTATAAAGGGATATGACAGGAACACGTAAATGATATAAAGAGATATGAATATAGAAAGCTATATATGAATATATGAATACAAGAGTGCATAGATGCATTCATGATATATGATAGACAAAACTAAATGATAGAAAAAGATATGAATATATGTATTATAGAGATATATGAGAACCGTAATATGAAACTACAGATATGAGAACGAATACAGAGTAAAGTAATGATAGTATATATTGCATAAGCGATCATGATAACAATAGTTATTCATGCTTATGAAATATGTACAGAAAATGTGATATGAATATCTGGATTGGCTTCTGGTTAGAACCTAGTAGAGGGATAGATATGCCTAGGAAGATACAGCTGGCCGCAAAGATATTCATAGTGACGTGTGATATCGAGGCCCTGCTTGTCGATGACATAGATCCCGTTGATCGTGGCTCCCAAGGGTCACTAATAGACAGAGATCACCGCCGATAAGAGAGTACCTTCGGGAGTGCTCGAGCAGTATATGGTATAGGTCATCGTCTCTCATGTTACCTTATACCTTCGGGTATTAATAGACGAGATCACGCCTTGTATGTGTTGATAGTACCAGGTACACATAGTTTCCACCGCCTGCTGCACGGCGCATGAAACCAAAAAGGAAATGACATGATATGTGAAGCATAGCACCGCTTATGCGATGAAAGGTAGACACATAAAGAACAAGAGTAATGCATGCGATGACAAAAGACATGAAAAGTTACGCGAACAAAGATAAAGATATGAAAGAGAAAAGTATATGACAAGTATACAAGTACAAGAAATAAAGTGTAATGACACGAAATAAATATGACAGATAAAGTATATGAAAAGCATATGAAAAGTACAATATATGAAAAGCAGAGTATATGAATATCGCATAAAAAGGATAGTATATGATAGTATAAGACAGTGCCACGATAAGGATTATCATATGAAAGTATAACAGAAAACAATATATGAAAATGAATAGTACATGAATATAGATATATAAAATAAGAGTATAATAAATACATGAATACAATATATATAGAAAGTACAAAGTATAGTACACGAAAAGGATAGAAAGTAGATAAAAGAGAAAGGTATATGAAAAGTATAGTATATGGAAAACATAGGAAAATATAGTACATGAAAAGTATCATATGAAAGTATACCAAAGTATTGAACGTGAAAAGTATAAGAATGTGTATAAAGTACAGGATAATATAAGATAAAGTTATATGAAAGTATACGATAAGAATGTATATGATACAAGCACATATAAACATGAAAGGAAATGAACATGATATATAGGATATGTAAAGCATAGAACAGAATACAAAGAAAAGTATAGATAAAAGATATGCCAAAGACATAGAATATGTACCGAAAGAGATCGACATGCAACAGTAAAGTATATGTGAGAGAGAGGCATCAAAGTTATAGAAACTGTATAGATAGATGATATGCATATGTATGTTTCAGACAGTCGCCATTGGTGGTTGTCCATGCTTATGTTCCGCCTAAGCAAAGCTTAGCACGGGTGTTCAACTGTGTAGGTACGTAAGGTGAAGACAAGGATAGAGTACAGACATTCCACACATCGCAAGAAGAAGGCCGACTCGTAGATAGGTGCTCACCACGCCTACAATCTTTTGATGTTTTGTAATAGAAAATGTACATGTATAGGTAAAGGACTCTGTGTATATGTGTATAGATTGTGATGGACACCACTTCTGGTAGTTCTTTTGCTATGTAAAATGATTTCGTTAGTACGTAAATTATCTTATACCCAATGTAATGTGCACAAATTGAAAGAACAGGTCAATAAGAGTCCCAATATACAGTATAGTATAGTATATAGTATAGATAGCATCACGCCCCGGACTTCGATTCAGATCCGCCAATCGGGTCGGGCCGGGATCCGGGCGTGACAGGAACCCACTGTACAAGAAAAAGGAAGAGAAATAGCAAAAAATTTTCTAGATGAGCGCTTATTTCAAATTGCCACTAATCACCTCGTATGCTGATATTGTGAATTTCACTGTGGGAATTATGCCACCGTAATCTCGCTACCAACAGAGAAAAAGTTAAGAACCGATACAGGTACTAAGATCCGGGATGATCCATATTTGTTTAAAAGAGGAGCCGATTCGATTATATGTGAGATGTGTACTAGGAAAGGAGCAGCAAGATTTTACAAGAATGTCATGCATCACCTTATGGAGGACACTTTGCAGGAGATAAAACAGCTCACAAAATTCTCCAGTCAGGATTTTACTGGCCTACAATTTTTAAGGACTGTTTTGAATGGGTAAAGTTGTGTGATCAAATCCAAAGAATGGGAAATATCAGCAAAAGGCATGAGATGCCCCTGCAAAGTATCCTGGTGGTGCAATTGTTTGATGTATGGGAAATGGATTTTATGGGTCCTTTTCTAGCTTCACTTGGAAATGTATACATACTCCTAGCTATGGATTATGTATCAAAATGGGTAGAAGCAACAGCTTGTCCTAAGAATGATGCTAATACAAATATTGTGGGTTTTACAAAGAAATATTCTTAGCGTATCTGGGACACCCAGAACTATAATTAGTGACGGAGGAAGCCATTTTGCAAACAAGGTGTTTGACAAAACCATGAGCGTATATGGTATCAAACACATTATGAGCTCGGGCTTATCATCCTCAAACAATGGGCAAGTCAAATTTCCAAATGTGAGAAATAAAGAAAATTCGAAAAGACTTGAGTTCTACAGAGATTGGTCTGCCTCGATGATGCATTACGCATACAGATCGGCTTAAAACTCCCATAGGAATGTCCCCATACTGCATTCTTGTCTTTGAAAACCATGTCATCTCCTCTTGAGTCGAACACAGCCATGTGGGCCATCAAACAATTAACTTCGATTTCAAGATTTGCAAAGGAAGAGAGACTTCTCCAACTGAATGAATTGGAAGAACTGAGAAACGAAGCCTATGACAATGCTAGAATATACTAAGTGACAAGACAAAGAAAATGACATGGATCAAAGTTGATTTTGAGGAAAGAGTCTTTAGCTGGGATAAGGTCTACCGTTAACTCAGATTAAGATTATTTCCTGTGGAAGTTTAAATCAAATGGAGGACCATATAGCGTGGTGTCAGTACTATCTTGAGCAAGAATACCTCAGGACCCATGTCGGGAAGTAATCAGTTAATGGGCAAAGACCGAAACACTATCTCAAAGAAGGAGAAAGAAAAGGAAGAACTGCAATGGGTGAATCTGAGAGAGAAAGCTTAAAAACAAATGGTCTCAAATTTTAAAGACTCAAAATCTGAGTGTACCATGGAGGCAAACCCACATTTATTTTTTAGTTTCTTTATATGTAATTTCCTCGAATTTTTTTTTATTATTACGCTGCTTTTGAAAATCTTTAGTTCTTAGTCATGATTTGTTGTGAAATTTCTAGTTAGTACTAGATTAATTTAATCCTTTTGAATTGTTGCGAACATGCAGATGAAGAATCAAATGGCTCAAAGTAGAAAGAATAAACTCAGACTACTCCAAAGACTTCACGACAAAGCAACTCGAAAAGGAGTACCTTTCTCCCCACACACTCGTGAAAATCGAATATACATATGTTTGAATTGGCCGGTGGAAATGATTAAACGGATGCCAAGAGTGTGCACCACAAGAAGTGAAAAGTCGTCTGATCATAAACAGGCGTGCGCACTAAGTCGCGATTAAGAACATAACGCTGACAAGTCGAGGTCGCAACTTAATCGCAAGACCGGAAGAAGAACAAGAGGATGGAAGGTCACTGTACTCAAAAGATATGTCGCGACATAACATCGAGGTCGCGACATAAACTGAGGTTTGGATGAGTCACAGGTCGCGACAAGAACAATTCCTTCAAAAGGATGGTGAGGGTCGCGACAACTCACTTAGGTCCTCAAGTACTTGATGTCACAGCCTGATGATAACTTGTCCTCCCACAGTTTACTTATGTCGCGACAAACAATGATAAGTCGCGACATCAAGAAAAATGCTACCGCGCTTTTAATTTGCCCTAAATTGAATGATAAAGACAATCGCAAACAATTAAAGTCGCGAACAAACACAAATAAACGGAGTAATAAAGAGCTCAACATAATAATTGAATCAGAACTTGTTGAGAAACCCCTCCACTACTATCTCTTTCCTCAAGCAAATACAACCTTTCGCTCAGAGTATTCTTCGTTCTCAATTCTTGCAACCCTAAACCCGAATCCTCCCTAAAACCTTTCCACATTTCTCTAAATGGGCCGAACCTTCAACTCTCATCCCAAACTGAAACGAAATCATGGAGAGTATATCTGCATCAAGGGGGAAGTTCATATATGGAACCCGGAAAGTGGAGAACAGCAAAGCCTAACAACCGGGGAGTTCAACTATGACAAAGCAAATGTGAGGAGAAAGGGAAAAGAAACGCAAAGAAGAAGAAGAGGAAGACGAAGTTCGTCTCTTTAAGAAGCTCCGTCTCGAAAAAGCACTTATGTCGGGAGTGGATTTGTGAGAAAGATACTTCACTAACTCATCTCACCGCTCAAGGAATTAGAGCGTAGAGGCGGGAGAATTTCGCAAACATAAAAATCTGGGTATGCAAAGAAGCTTGTCCGAGAATTTTACTCCAATTTGTCAGAAAGGGAGAGCTCTGCTTATGCTCGAGGAGTCCGGTGCCTTACTGAGCTAAGACTATCATAATGAGATGTAAGGGATGGAAGGACGTAAAATGGATCAAAATTCAAGTAGTCGGCGAACAACCCTAACCGCGGAGAAAATTGCGAGAAAATTACCACTGTAAAGGGCAAAGTGGGAAGAAAAGTGGAAAGGATAACAAAAGACCCCCCGAAGTGTGGGATCCGACGTGCAGGCAAAGGTGCGGTTCTACTTCTTAGCCTCTATTTTGGTCCATACCAAGCATGTCTGCACAGTAAGAGAACAAAAAGCAATCCTTCTCTATGCCATATTGAAGGGATACAAGATTGATGTCAGACGCTATTGAAAATTTATACCCAGGTATCATGAAGGTAATAACCCGGGGTTTGATCCTCACCCAAGAACCATCACAAGGTTAAGTGTATTAAGGTCGGGTGTGAAGTGGAACCCTGAAAAAGAAGAAGAGTGTCCCAAGTCTTCACCCACCACCTCGATCGAGTAAGCAAGGGGCCAAAGAATCAAAAGAAAAAGGGGGTCATAGTAGAAACAGATTCCATGGATGAAAATGAAAATGCAACACAGGAAGAAGACACCCTCCTGATGGAAGATCCAGAAGAAGAAAATCTAGAAGCACATCAAGAAGGGAATACTTTTATGTTCCCAGAGGGTAGAGAACAAGAAGATAGAAGCCCAATAGATTTCTCGACCCCACTGGCCAGCTCTCCCCCTATAAGGAACAATAATTTTAGGGAACCTGGAGAAAGCTCAAGGGGAGCCCAGGAGAATAATCGAATAATGGAAATGCTCAATTCTATTCAGAAGAGCATGGAAGAAAGAGAAGAGCAATGGAACCTCCAGCAAAAGTTCAGAGAAGAGGTTTATGAAAAAGAATTAAAGAGAAGGGATCAACAATGGGAAGAAGAGATGAACAGAAGAGAAGAAGTGTATGAAGCTGAGATAAAAAGAAGAGATCAACAATGGGAAGAAGAGATGAGCGTGAAGGAGGAGCAAGATAAAAAGATCCCTGAGCAAAGAAGAGGAGAAATTTAAAAAAGAAATGGAAGAAAGAGATCAAGATCTACTGAAGAAGTTAAAGCTAAGTCATGAATCATTCTACAACAATCAGTATAATCGCGATTCTCAACTCCTCAAACCTGCGCGACAAAGATGCGTATCAAGAAGCCAAGACAAAGGAGCATTAAGGTCTGTTCCATACACGTCAATGTTCATGATTTTAAAGAAGATGAAGGACAGAGATCAAGAGCTTAATGATAAGTGATGCCTACGTAAGAAAAGTCTCGCTGGTACTTGATTTGATTAACAAATAATCTTTCCAAATTTTTAGAAGTCATGATCGAGATGGAACGCACAGAACACACACTGGGTACCTAGACAAGATGATCTAAATAAAAGATTGATCTCACAATGAATTGATCCTTGAAGAGCAAATTGAAAGGAGAATGTCAAGAAGAAGAAGAGAACGTAAATGAAATTTCCTAAATTCAACTTAATCCGCTACCCTTGACTGGGATCCCAAACATTTTTTCGCCCTTCCTCAAAAGAAAAATAGACCTTCCATTGATTTATCCTTTTCCCATCTTCCCGATTGTTGCTCAATCGTTAATCACATTATGAATAAACAAGAAAAAATTTGTAAAAAAAAAGAGAAATTGTCTCGTTTCAGCTACTTTCTTATTGTTAATTTTCGTCACTTGGTCGGGAAAATAACATTAGGATTTAGTTCAAGAATGAGAATGCTGAAATGTCATAATCTGAACTAGTTGAAGTAATTTGACAAGAAGATAAACTTGAACACAAATAATTACAAAATCAGGGCATGAATAAAGAAACTGGGATTAGGAGCACATCGGTCTGCTTAAATTCATTTTTAGTTGCAAAATTGGAAAATTGGTTATTAAGCTGATGGAACAAAATACTGTTAAAATAATGTGGGAGTAGACAAGGAATAAGTACAAGTCTTGAAGAAATAATACATAGTGGTCAACAAAACTTATGAAACTTTTGACAGGAATTAGGAACATCTTCTGGGGAATTCAGGATTTAGATCCACAGTCCTAGAACTTGTTTGATTATTGATTAAGGCGAAATCCTAGAAAAACAACCAACGTGAAATGATGAAAGCTATCCGCGCCTTGAGCCTTTTTAAGTCTACCCTAAAAATATGCTTAAGCAAAATTCTGTCTCGATTCAGCCAATAAGCCTTATTTCTTCAACAAACAAAGAATTGAAAACTGAAATTCCTTCCTTGCAATAGACTCAGCAAAGAACCCAAATTATCCAGCTCTAGTTCGTAAAAATTTAAGACAAAGGAAGAAACAAGTTCGGGGAATAATATCTAAATTCGACAAGAAGGCTGGAAGAAGCAAAGAAGCAGGTTAGTGAAATAAGGAATGTTTTGTCTTGTGGCCTATTTCCCTGAACAATTAAGTCTCGTAGGTGTTTCAACAATCTAGCACCCTAATGCCAACTGTATGGGAGTTGCTAGCCCAAAGTTATCTAAGAGCAATAAAGCTCCAAGAAGACAAACATTGCACTATTCCAAATCTTTAGAAAATAAAAAGCAAAAAGAGCTAAAGAACAAAAGAATCACTGAATAAAAGTACATGAAGTTGAAATTCCATAAAAAGAATTTAAAAAGAGGAATCAAAGTTAAGATCGAGGAGAATAAAAGGAACAAAGAAGAAAAGGAAGAAAGTTGAGGCAACAATGCAGACAAGTATGAAATCGGGTAATTTGGCTAACCTAAATTCTTCCCATTACCTAAGCCCAACATTACAAGCCTGAAAGACCTCATTGATTCCAAGGTTGAATTACCTACATTAGCGGAGATCAATGAAGTGAAAACAAAGCATACCGGGACTTTGATGAAAAGTTCAAGAAAAACCCCAGAAGATTAACTAAATTCAATATGAAGTTGAAAAGGATTGATGACCCGCACACACGAGAACAAGAGACTTGAATAAACCTGCTTAAATACATTAGTTTATCAAGAAATTTTGTGATGGCGGCACCATACCTTGTTCGCATCAAATCGAAATTTGAAATAATAGTGACATTCTAATTCCAGATCAGAAGGAATGAGAAAAGAATGTGGAATAAATCATAAAAACAAACCTTAAAAATCTTCTGTTTATTTGCTCGAGGACAAACAATTTTTCTTTTCTCGTTTGGGACAAGCAAAATTTTATGTTTGGGGAATTTGATGAGTCCAAAAACTCATTAGATTTTTAATCCATTTTTCCTAGTTTATAGAGAATAACGTTGAATTTGTCTCTGGCAGAAAAACTCGATAATTGAATCAAATTCCAATTTGCAAGAAAATACAGCGTTTAAAATCAAATTTAAGCAAAATCATAAGAAATCACCGCAAAGAAAGATTAGCCAAAATCGGAACTTAAGCCGCGACAGAAGTGCGCTCAAAGAATTCTAAGTCACGACCTCAACAAATTTGGCTTTAAGAAGAAACTAAGAGTGAATAAATGAAGTCGCGGATCAAGAAGGAGTTTGGTGACAAATATGACTTGGTCGAATAAAAGAAGCAAAATAAATGAGAGGTTCATGTCACACATCATTGCGACGCCGCTACACCAAACGGAGATAAATGAAGTCGTGATACCATCATGAGGTCGATGAGTCGACTACAAAGCCACTGTGAACAACCTTCAAGTAAAGGAGGTGTCGCGAATAAACTCCAAATCGACGACCAAGAATTAATGAAGAAGTAGACATGATGTCGCGACACTACTGAGGTTGCGTACGTAATGAAAACTTAGCAACGATATGGAGGTAGTGACAACTGGTTGAGAAGTTGCGCATAAAAGATTTTCAAAGAGACCGGAACATAGAGGTCGCGATACGTAACGCATAGAGACATCAAACATCGACCGTGGCGATGTCGCGATATCACCGCGGTCGCGAACATCAACCGCAGCGTTATCATGGTCGCGACATCACGCGGTTCTTAAACATCAATCGCAGGCAGCCGTGGTCGCGACACCGCCTTCTCAGTGAACCATGGTCGCACGCCCCCGCAGGTCGCTGATTATCACCAGACAATAAAGGTCGCGACGCCCTTCTCGCAGTTGCGACACGCAGCAAGGAAAGAAGGTAACGGTTATCAATCGCTGGTCGCCGGCATCGCATCCGCGATGTCAAGACAGTCACGATAAAGAAAAGCTTCCACGATATCAAAAGAGCTTATAAGCCCAAGATCAGTCGCCGACATAAAAAGTCACAATGCGTAAGGTGAAGTCATGACGCCATCCAGCGCCGGTCGCGACATCAATTATAAGGAATGAAGCGTTCACCACATCACCACCGCCGCGACATCGTATCCAAGGTGTTAAAGGCAAGTCGTGACCAGATAAAAGTTTCTACTATAGACAAACAGATAAATGAAGTCACGACGTATGATTGAAGTCGCGACATCAAAAGAGTTCACAATGTAGACAGGTGAAGTCGCGACGTCTGATTGAAGTCGCGCATTATCAAAACGTTTCATAAGTTGCATCGTGCGAAGTCGCGACGCTCGATTGAAGTTACACATCAAAATACCATGCTGCACGCCGAAGTCGCCGACGCCCCCGTGAGGTCGCGACATCAAGTCGGGCATGGTCGCAACACACAAAATGAAGTCGCCATATGAACAAACAAACGGGCCGGGCTATTTTGAAACTGGCCAAATAGGTGCATCGGTTAGGGTCCAACTCTCCAAACCCTATAAACAAGGAAGTCGCTACTGCATGAGCAAATTTCACTACTGTAAAGAGAAGTCTGGTACCAAGGCTCTCGTGGTATTTTAATTTTATTTTTTCTTTTCTTTTCTTTGTTCTGTCGTTATTTTAGACAGAGAGTAGATTGTTATTTTCGGGTCTGATCCGGGAGTTAGTTGTTGAAGCTGTCGAATGCACGTTATTTTCAAATATCGCCCGGTTCGCTTAGTCCAAACAAATTCTTGAATTCAACTTCCAGCCGATTTGCGTATTCTTTTGATCGGGAGGGTCAATGTTAGTGTAATGAAGTAATTTAGAAACCCGCCGTTGAAATTACTTCCGCGAAATAGAATTCTATCTTTCGCATAAATATAGTCAGATTCTACCGAATTTCCGCCTCAATCGGGCCTTGTCGGTTTTGCTTTATTGTTGTATTCGATCTAAATATTAGTGTCCTATACCCGTGAAAAGAATCGCTTCATGTCTCGACTTCCGTGAGGCCCTCCGAGTGACACGTAGAAGGCATTCCCGAGAGTATTGGAACAATATCCAAGGGTACGCAACCTAATATCGGGATCTAATGAGCTTTGTGAACTGCGACCGATAAATCTTCTTCTCACTTTGAAACCGAGAATGAGTTGAATGACTTATCAATTAAATGAGCAAAGAAGTTCACCTCATTCGAACAAGAGTTCAATCCCGTGTTAAAGTGATCTAATCAAGGAAAGAATGGACTGCTCCAATTTTGAGGATGAGAAACTCAAGATAATCAGAACCCATGTTTAGCCTATGTCTTAGAGCTAAGGTTTACACCATGTTCCGGGTATGAAGTATTGAAAAGAAAATAATCCGTAACAAGGCAACTCGATTAAAAGAGTTAGCCAATCCTCCGCACTCGAAAGAAAAACAGGGAAGATTAGATGATGAAATATGTCATTAAGGAGAGATCCATGGCATTATCTTCTTCCTTGGACGGATTCTAAATCAAGTTCATGAAGCAAGTTACAAGAGTAGTCTCGTCGAATTGATGTTTCACAATAGTCGTATTTTCAATGTTCCCTTTAAAAGCTACAACTAATCGACCAATTCTTTAATTTTATTTTTATTTTATCTAAGTATTATTTCATTTTGTTCTGAAGCATATAGTCCTTATTCTTTCATTACTCAAGGTTGCTATGATATATAAATTGCAAATCATAGTCCAAATAGTATTGTGAGCTCGAGTAGTCGTAGAAGTTGATCGAGAATTCTCGAGATCTCCTGGATTGATATTTGACCAAAATCCACTTTATTACTTGTTCGATCTCGTACACTTGGTGGTAATCATGGATCAAAACTATGAAAGAAACCTATCTATTCTTAAGGAACCCGCTTAATCATTAAACAAAGAAATATAATCAACAAGTTTCATGGCATTATCGCCGGGATTAGCCAATGGGGTCCATGGTAATAACGTCATAAATTTGTGTATGTCTTTGGTCCATCATCAAAAACAAGGCCTTCCCGAAGTTGTGTTGCCTCTACAACCGAAAGTACCGGGCTCCCTGGCCGAGGCCTTCGTCGTTAAGCCTCTACAAACCGAGCTATCGACCTGGCGGCGCTTAAGGCCTTCCGGCTATTGGAGCCCTACAAACTTATCACCGGGCTCTCGGGCGTTGAGGCCTTCCCCCAGCTCGTTAAGCCCGCAACCGAGCTATCGGGTTCCTAGGCTAAGGCCTTCCCCAGCCGCAGCTCGCAAACCGGAAAGCACTGGGTTCCCAGTATCGAGGCCTTCCTGCCGCAAGCCATAACCGTTACCGGGTCCCGGGCGCTACATCTCCTAAGCCGTTAAGCCTCGGCAGCCAGCTACCGAAAGCCCTAGGTGCTAAGACCCCCGCGCGGCTGAGTCTCTACAGTCAACCATTGGTCCGGGCGCCAAGATCTCCCGCCGTTAAGCCTCGCGTGCCAAGCCACGCCCGAGGCACTAAGACCCTCCCCGATGCCGAGCTCTACAGCCGAGTTACCGGGCTCCGGTGGCGCCAAGACTCTGCGTTGTTGAGCTCTACGTTGAGCTATCGTTCCGGCGCTACATTTTCTACATCGCTGGAACCCTACAGGCCGAAGCACTGCATCAGGGCGCTAAGACCCCGCCGTCGAGCCCCGCAGCCGAGCCACAGTTCCTCGGGCTAAGACCCTCCCGCTGTTGAGCTCTACAGCCGAGTTAGCTTAGCCCGGCGCTAAGACCTCCCGCGCGATGCTTTCCCATGTGCCGAGTTACCGGGCCCGGCGCAGACCCTCCTCGCGGCACCAGCTACCGGGTTCCCCGGGCTAAGCATCTCTCGAAGTCGTTGTCACAGCCGGTGCCACCGGGCCCGGTGCTACATCTCCCCGCCGTTATCGCATCGCGCCACGGGCTCCGAGGCGCCACATCCTCCCGCGTTGTTAAGCTTTGAGTTACTGTGGCTCGGGTGCTAAGACCTCCCGTGCATTTAAGCCTCACAAATGAGCCATTGGCTTCTGGGGGCGCTAAGACCCTCATGCGCGAACTGAGCTACTAGGCTCCTGATATCCATGTAGTTCCATCTAATTTTTTTACGTATTGAGGTGGTTTATGGGGTATTTTGTTCCGTCGAACGTCCGACCGCGCATTCGAACTCTTGCCAAAAGTAGCTAGCACCCCGACGATGAAATCTGAGATTCAAATTGTCAGACTGCGTCTCCACGGAGACTGAGTCACTTTACCGCTTCTTTCATGTGGTTGATTTACTCGATGTCCCTAAACTTCGCCTCCCAAGACCTCCTCGTTATGACTCTCAGGGGTCGGGTAAGGATCATGCTCCCTGCGGCTAGTTTCCCTTCGTCCGCCGACGAGGGTCGAGGTGTTGCTTCTCGAAAATGGTTTGGTCTTTCTTGCCTATCGCGGCTCCCCGTGTCGTGATTGCCCGTGAGTTGCTCTTAACTCTTCCGTGCCAGTGTCAAGTTGGTGACGGAGCCTCCACCACCGCGGTCGCGTCCGCACGCCTCTAACGGCTCTGAGGCCTGGCTGTTCACGCCGTCGGGCCGGCCCTGCGATCCTCGAGGATTGGGCGTGGCTCCGGCTGTATTCGAAGCCGATACCATCGTCACTAAGAGGTCGGCTTTTATTTGTGCTGAACCGCCATTTCCACGCATCTGGCGCCAACCGACGATGCTTTTTAACGAATCGCCGAGCTGCGGTTTCGAATTGTCGAGCCGGCCCGCCAACTCCGTACGCCGACTCTCCCCGCAAAAACAAGAAACAAAAGCGGATTGGCGGGCTCGCCTGCTGCCTCCGATGCCTGGGTCGGCTCTTTCTCGGGGAAGAGAAGATCAACTACTTCAGGAATGAATTTTCGTGCCTAAGTTCACGCATCTTTCACCACGGGTGGCCCGCATTTATAATGGATGATCGCGATAACTTTCCTAAGAAGATGATGATAAGGATATTTCTTTCATTGCGAGATTTCTTCCATTGTTAACCGACACGTTATAATCGATGTCTTCCTGCTAGATGGTGATACGATATTCCTTCCATTGGGTGAGAGATTTTCTTTCCTTATCGTAAACTGATTAATAAGGGATAATTGATGGGCAATAATTAGGAAATATCTTGCTTTCCTAATTGGTGGAGATTAAGTATTTTTCTTTAATACGAATTCTTTGATTACATTATCACTCTTTGAAGGTGAATTTGACCGCTTCGGCCCGATTTGCGGGATACCACATGGCCTATTGCTAATACTGTAATCTCGCTTTTTAATCCCGCTGGGTTTGGCGCCTTGGGCTCGCGCCTATTATTTCAAACTCCATCAAAACCTATTTTCCTCAAACAAAGACGGGTGATTTTTTGGTCATTCTTGACCTAAAATCACCCATATTAATTTTTTTATTTTATTTTCTTGTTTAATAAAGTGGTTATTCTATGAAGATTTAGATTTTATTTTATTTTCAGATTGCAAATCATTTTATCGACAAGCCGGCTTCTGTCGTTTAAATTGCTACGACGCAGGTTGTTCTGTCATCTTGTTGAAGCCGCTTTTATTTGTGTGAGGATGATTCAGATAGACAAAGAGTCGAATATATCAAATTATATATGGTAGTCGGTATGTTGAAGAACTGGAATCGTAGATATTCTAGTCACTATATTATCAAATTTGTAGGTTTTATACCCTGTATATTGTTTCATCATGTATGATTTTTAGCTATTTGTATCTTGAATCTATCGACTATCGTAACTTTAATCATCAATATTATTTTTTTCTTTCAAAAAATAATACGAAGACTGATATTTTACATTAAAAATTAATGATTTTTTTCCAGATCACGAGGTGTTCAGCTGCCCATGCACACATGGAAGATGTCTTGTCGTCACACCTTACTAATCCCTATACTATATAGTGAATAACCATTAGACGGTAAAACCTCAACACGCTAGAAACCGAGAAAATCCTACTCTTCTCCGAAAATGGTAAATGGTATCAGGTCAAAATCCAAAATTTTCTAAATTCAGATGACCTAAACGGACTTCACCGTTGAATTGTCCAATAAATCTAGCTACCACGTCACCTCGGGTCAAATTCGAGATAGTCGAAATTTTCACGCCGAGGCAACCCGAGTACAAGGACACTTGGCATTTGAGTGGCTCAAGAGGTGCCAATTGTCATATGCAGAATTAAAAACTTGAGCTCAAGTGGGTCCAGGGACATGTGGTACTCCTAATTGGAGGAAAATCTTAAAGTAGATGGATAAGGGATGTGGGTGTAATCCTATCAACCAATGGAAGGTTGATATGTGGCAAGAGGAGTACTCTCCCACTTGACCAATTCTCCCAACCGAATTTGGAGAAGGAAAGGAGAGGGAAAAAGAAAAAAAGCAGATTTTAGAGAGAGAGAGTGTCCAACTTCTCTCTAGATTTCCAGGCGTTCAGATCGTCAGTTCTCGTCGAAGCAAGAGGAGAAGTTGTTCTACGCTGCAAGGCTACGCGTGGACACCGATTTTGTGGAGTTTCGACAACTCTGAGAGGTAGGGGTCTTCTCCTACTTGGTTATTTCTTGTTTAAAATTCCATAAAAAAATGGTGTTGGGTGTTGTGAGACCGGAAATGGCCATGGATTTCGATTCCAAAGAAGTGGAACCGAGGGTGATGAGGGGGCTGTCCATGGACAGCCAACACACAGTTTTTAGGGATTGTTAAAAACAGTCTAGGAATTTATTTTAGACGGATGGTGTCCATGTGAAATTGCTTGATGTTATGGTGGAAAATGAATAACATGTTGTGTGTTCGTATAAAATATTTGATGAAGGGTCGCCCATGGACAAATTAATGAATGATGTGGGACTATTAAAATAGTCCCGACGTGTTTGTTGATCGAAATGTCCATGTAGAATTGCTTGATTCGATGACATGGATTGTGTGGAAAATGACATGTTGATGCATGCTAAATTGATGTGTTAACATGAGTGGTTGAATTATATGAAATATAATCAGAATAACCATAGGAATTGATTATATGAATTGGTACATCACGCATTCATGTGCACCTGGTGGCATCGCTACGTCGGGTGTGGGTGATGGTAAGGGTTATTCACCACCTGTGAATGTGGGTTGAGTTTGTCTCGGGACTAGTCCAATAAGTGGCTCATGTTCAAATTATAAAAATGAGAAATAGTTAATGTGTATCATGCTCTGGGAACGGGTGTGGAGACCCGTGGTAATATCGTAAAGGTTCTCGCATGGTGTAAGACCATGTACTATCCGAAAAGGTTTTGTACGGGTGTGAGAGACCCGCGGTACTATCCAAAAAGTTTTGTATGGGTGTTAGAGACCCGCGGTGGAATCCGAAAAGTTCTGTTGCCTAAGAGAAAACACATAGTCATGTCATCACTTAGACCTAGAGTCGAAAGTGAGCCTGGTTGACTTGGATGGTTATACCATTGGCAAATTGTATTGGGTGTTGGTGAGTCTATTGTGTGGTCGGTAGTCGGGGTGTCATTACATTGTTATGACGATTCACACTGTATAGGCATGTGAGGGAGTTGGTGGTGACTGATACCAGCATGGAAACATTTCTCTCATGCATGATGTAAATCATTCCATGTGTGCATTGTAAATCATGGAATGTGGATAACAGGATGTGCCAATGTACGTGCATTTTAGGCGTGAGAACCTCAGAGAATTCAACTACCCGCACGCCACCCCGTCGCAGATCCCACTTCGTGTATTCAGCATACGCCTCAGAGGCCGGATTATGAAGCGCCGCATCGTGGCCTTGATTCACGTTTTCTATGTATATATTAGAACAAACTGTTTTAATATATGTTTTGTGATAAGAGTGTAATTAACCTAAACCATTGTAATATAGTCAAGTTAAATTTTTGATGAGTATCGGATGTGGTTGTGTCTCATGATATAAGACACACAGGTTTTTCGCAGGTTGAAGGTGGTTAACGGGACCCCCGAGAATTGGAGCGTCACACACGCATAGAACTCAACTACATTCCTAGGGCTTGAAGTGCTATTAGTAGTTAAGTTATAAGAGACCCCAACCATCTTACCTACATGTTCGATGGTTGAATTAATGATATTGGTAGCCAATCAATCGACAAATTCCAAGTGTATCAACTTATAAGACCCGAGAATTTCTAATTTATGGAAAAATGGCAAAATCTTAATTTTGGTCAAAACCCAAAATTTTTCTAGATCTCGAATGACAAAATGGATTTCACCGTTGGAATCGTCTCGTGAAATCTAGCTACCACGCCGACTCGCTTCGAATTCCGAGACAAATGGAATTTCAGACCTTTTTCAGGCATCACGACGGATGTCGTAAATGACATGTGATGATGAAAGTCACTTATAACATGTACTAATGTTACTTATGTTGTATGAGTAGAGAAATAATGGAAACGAAGGCCGAGATAGTGCTAAATGCTTCAAAAATCCAAGAGTAAGGACATGGATTGCATTATTAATTCATTAATGATAATAAGATCAAATAGCTAATAGTGTTGTCTCCTTACCTTAAACAAAAGCACTGTAAACGTGAGATGAAAGAAAGAGAAATATTGCAGTAGGTTTGAGATTTCGTTTTTAGAGAGAGTGAGTGTAGCTTCTCTCTAGGTTTCTGGGCGATCCGACCGCCTAATTTCTGGAAAGGAAGGAAAGTCACTTCCCTACACAAAGAAACTCACGCGTGTCCTGGTTTTAAGTAGTTTCGACAAACTTCGTGAGGTAGGAGTTTCATCCTACTTGAGTTTTACACTTTGTTTAATTGTTTTATGACAGCCTGTTGGTTTCGAGGGGCTCCTGACGCCCTTTGATTCCATCTCAAATCTTGGAACCGAATTGTTTTAATTTGAAGCCCATTCGCATAATCCGGACTCCATATGTGGTCGTTTTGATGGTTATTTCATAAATTATGAAATAAATTGTATTGTGATGTGTATGAGGCCGGAAATAGCTATGAATTCGGGTTCATGAAGTGGAACCGATGTTTAGTGATTGGCCGTGAATAGTAAACCGAGGGTTTTACTGTTCACGTGAATAGTATTCACGAAATAAATTTTGTGAAATAATGTGTTTGGTTGAGTAATTCAAATCGAATTGTCGGGTTGTTGATTAGCCCACGTGAGCTAATTTTTGGTGTAATGATCGTGGAAATTGCATAAATATGTTTGTGTGATTTAAATTATGTAAGTATATGCATGATGATATATTCGCATGTGTTATATAAATTGTACTGGAATTGGCATCATGTATCCCATATGCACCGGGCACCCTAGAAACGATAGGAGTGGGAGTGCATGAGGTGGTTTATTGGAGAGAGTGGTTTCGAGGGTTGACTAATAATAATAATTATCTGAAAGTGTGTCCATTACAATATTCCGAGGGTAGTCCATATAAAATATCAATCGTCGGAGTCGGCCCAATTGATATACACCAGAGGGTTGTCCACTAAAAAGATCATCGGAGTCGGTCCACTACTTATATCGGAGGGTTGTCCACAAATAAATAAAAATATTTTTGTTTTGAAAATTAAGGTTTCTCATACATGGCTTAGGCAAGTGTGAGGGAGCTCAAGTGAGGACCCTGGGTATGAGTCAAGTCATGTATATCTGCTAGATCACGCATTTACTTGAATGTGTGTTTTCATTTGAGCATTGCATATGCACTTAGGGTGGAGAGTAACTACGGTGTGGTAATTCCACTATCATCGGGCATTAGTTCCGCCTCAGTTTAGGGAATGATATTATTTCAAGTACAAGGAGTTTAATAGAGACGCCCTGATCATGTAGAGGTCGCTAGAAGAAATGGTCGTGGGTTTTGGTTTTATGATGTATTACATGTATTAGAATTCTAGAATTTTAATATATGTTGTATAAGAGTAAAATTTTAACTCTTGTAACTATGGTATATAGTTGGTATGTTTATGAGTATTGTTTTATGGGCCCAAGTGGCCGTTTTTACTCATGTTATCTCTGATGATGTTGATGACAGATGTGGTTTCAGTGTATTCCCTCGTAGAAGGGAGATTCTTGCCCGATTTTCGTGGATTCGCGGTCGGTTGCTCTGACATTCACGAGTTTTCCGTGGTCGACGGGTGTCAACGGACCCCGGATTCGGTGTCACAGCCAGTATCAAAGCTTATAGGTATACCAATACCGGTGCCTCGAGGGGCTTGGGCTTAGGCCATAGTCGTGTAAGAACATCACCACTTTGTGTGATTCGATGTAGGTTTAGGTATGAGATTACCTAGGAAGGCACGGAACAAAACTAGAACACTGCATGTGTGTTTTGTGTGTGATCATGTGAATTAATGAATGGTGTGTATACCCTTGTTATGTGTCTGCGGATTGCTCGTGGTGCTTAGTGATTAAGCACATAGGAAAACATGATGTGTTGGTAGGCTCTTTTAGGAGTTTACGTTGTGTAAATCGGAACAAAGAAAATAAATGAAATAAATTTTAATCAATTTATTTGGTTTATTGATGACAAAATAAAATTTTAATAAATTTTAAGGTTGAACACTAGGTTTAGTGTCGGATCAGCGAGGTTTGAGGGAACTTTCGACAAAAATGTCCAAAATTAAATGAAAAAAAGGGTGAAGAAAATTATTTTCTAAGGTCTTACATTTGAAAATTAAAGAAAATCAATTAAAATAAATTTTTATAAATTTATTCAGTATTCTCGGAAAATGAGAAAAAAGGTATATATTTTTTCGGGTATTTTCGATGGTCGAAGAAAAGAAAAAGAAAAAAAAAAAGGAAGAAAACCAAAAAAGTGGTGCAGTGGATTGATTGGGCTACGCCCAATTGTGGCTTTCAGATAGAATAAATTGTATCGTGACTTAGTTTGTCGGGAGTGCAATTCAGTCAGAAGTGTACCTAATACACTATGTATTATGACCGAGAGAGTAAGGTCGCCGTGAGAGTGTCACGATACAATAGGTGTATCGTGACATAGGAAGGGTCAGTACTGAGTGCAGCTGCAATACACCTAGTGTGTATTGTGACAAAAGGAGTCGAGGTAAGCACCGTGTCGCGACACGTGTCGGAGGCTGCTTACGACATGGCGCCTTCGCCGCGACACGCGCCGTTGGGCACTCCACGACACGGCAGCCTCTGCGGCCGCGGTTACCTGCCGCTCGCCCGCGACACGTTGGGGGGGCCGGTGCCGCGACACGCCAGCGCGCACGCCCGGCACGCCCTCAGGCGCACCCGGTGGGCTAGTTGTCACGCCGCGCACCCTGGTGCACCCACCGTTGACCTCGCGATCGCTTCGAACACCGCTTGGGACACCGTTTCATCACAAAAATTTCAAATTTTTTAATTAAATAAAATCAAATCAAATAAATGGACAAAAATTAAAAAATGAAATTTTCAAATAAAATTTTCAGGGAAAAATATATTTAACATGTGAATTAGTTGTCTCGCATTGCATATAAATGCAGGAACATCGTATATGAACCGGTACTCATTCGTATGAATAGTGTCTCTGTGGGTCGTGTTTATGCCCAGAGATATCAGATTGTATTTAACTTGCTATCGAACTGTAGATGGTTAGTCGAGGACGAGGACGAGGGCGCCCACGGTACCGTCGCACCACCAAGATTCGACCATGCCTTTGTGTAGGCCGTGAGGTGGTTGCAAAGAATGCCTAGCAGTACGGGCCGGTATAGCAGAAGTCGTGAGGTCCTGCACCTGTTTAGGCGATCATCTCCGACATTCATGGGAGTGAGATCCGATGGTGGCGCGCATCATTGTTCATGCATATCGAAGGTAAAGGAGGCTACGAGATTACCGACTACCAGATCGTGTTAGCTGCCCAGCCTAGAGGGCGAGGCCCAAGTATGGTGGAAATGGGCAAAGGACCTCTGTGAGACTTAAAGGCTATGACATGGTAGAATTTCGTGGAGTTATTCATGGTAAGTATTTCCGCACATCATGAAAGTATGAAGGTCTTCGGGAGTTCCTAGAGTCAAGTAGGGTGATGACTGTACGGATTATGGCTAAAGTTCACGTAGCTAGTTCGATTAGCCGATGATTGCGTGGCCACGTATACATGGCCAAGGTTAGAGATTTGAGAATGACTGAAGCTGTCCATCTCGGGCCGTGATCGCAGGGATTCCCCGCTACGTGATATGGACTCCATGGTTGGGACGTACCTCGACCATGAGATGTGAGGATGCTCCTGAGCACCTCGGATGTGTTAGTAGCAAGAGAAAGGAGAGTCGCCTTCTCTTCTAGTTCAGAAAGAGGCGTGAGGGCTCTCTAGTTCCACGAGAGCCCAGAGTCGCGCCATTCCCAAGCCGTGGATTGCATGAGAGTTACCTGTCAAAGGGCATGGTGTGCTACCATTGCCGCACCGGACATGAGAAGCGGATCGCCCCCAGAGACGTGGATCCCGTGTTTTGGGACAACACGCCCCAAACTGGGTGTGGATGGGGAGAGGATACAAGATATTCCTCCACAAGACGGCAAAGCAGAGGAGCGGGCCTCGCTCAGTGAGCTACACCCGGCACCTCCCATTTCACAAAGTGTGTCCGAGAGGCCAGGCTGGGTAAAAGCAGCAGGACGAGGTTCACAAAGTGACATCAGGTTCAGGGCGGTTCACTTATCACACCACACGAGTCGCCAGATCAGCCGCTATACAGGCACGTGCTTATATATCGCCTATGGGCAAGAGTGTTATTTGATTCGTGTCGCATTCATTCATCACAGACGCTTGTTATAAAGTCAGCTTGTAGGCTGAGACCTGAGGAGCCTCAGGACAGGAGTTTCACCCTGGGATTGCGAGAATAGATGATATGTCGAGGTTGCGTCGGAGATCTCGGGACTTAACCACGCTGGACCCGAGATCATGGATAGCGTCGAGTTCGATGTCATCCCGGGATGGATCATCGACACCATGTGGTTGTTACCATCAGAGCGTCGAGGGTTACCGCCACACGTGCCAGACTCGCATTCGTGTGGTATTCGTGGGACAAGATACATTTTGGTCTCGCATGTTGTACGAGTCCGTGTGTCGTGACGCTGAAGTGGGTCAAGCTACAGCCTTTATCCTAAAGGGATGAGAGAGCCTGCTAGATCTATCTGGGTAAGAGTTTGTGAATATGTGGATGTTTTCCGTGATGAGCTACCCGGATTGCTCCATAGAGTGGTAATAGACTAAATGAAGTACACCTCGGGTACTGCCTCCATCTCTATGACTCCGCATAAGATGGCACCGCATGAGTTGTTTGAACTCGAGTCCACCATGTGCCATCGGACAAAGGGTTCATTTTCGTAATCGGCACTCCCACCACATGTCCGCTCTATTTGGGCGGAGAAGAAGGACAAGACCTCGACCGTGTATCGACTACGTACGCTTGAATAGGTTACAATCAAGAATCGTACCATTACCGAGGATCGACGACGGTTCGATCGGGTTTGGCAGGAGCGAAGTCTACTCCAGATGTAATCTTCGCGACCGTTACCATCATCACCGAGGGTTGGGATATGTATCCCTAAGACAACGCTTAGGACGCGCTATGGGCACTTTGAGTTTACGCAGATGCCCTTTGATCGGGACGAACGCGCCAAGATTCATGGATCCCATGATAGGGTGTTCCAACCCGATCTAGATCGCTTTGTCGAAGTCTCGTGGGATGACATTCGACTATTCCCGCCAGAGTGGGCATGAGTATCACTGAGGATCGTGTTACGCTTGCTCGGAGACCATCGCTGTACGCCAAGTTCGCAGGCATAGTTTTCAAGCCATCGATGTTAGATTCGGGACACGGGTGCTCCAGACGCGTGTCGCTGACCTATAAGGCTCGAGGCCGGATGAGTCAAGAGGCCAAAGCCGGGCCGAGATACGAAGCTGGGATCACCGGGTAATACGTGAGATCTATCGAGATTTCTCCCATTGGCGCACTCCATGACGAGGTTGAACCCTGAGGAGGTCAAGTTTGATTAGATGATCGATGCGAGGAGGCATTCCAGAGTTGAAGAGGAGACTTACTTCACCCCATCTCGATAGTTCCCATGACAAAGGCGTTGTATCGTGATGCCTCGAGGGCCTGACCGGGATGTGTTTTGTTGCAAACCGAGGGTAGTAGCCATGGTTCTCCGTCATTGAAGAATCACGAGCGTAATTACCCCACACATGACACAGGAGTTGGCGCTAAAGGGGTCTTCACCTTGAAAATTCGCGCCTCACTACTTATATGGCTTAGAGTTCGAGGTGTACTCTGCACTACAAAGTCCGAAGTATATTCACTACAATGGGACCCTCAATATGAGGCAACGCAGATATGGATGGAGTTCCAGAGGATTATGACTTTTGATTTTGCATTACCACCGGGTAAGGCAAATGGTGGCTGATGCACTCATCGAAAGTCACTGTGGAGTCTCGCTGCATAGCTTCCCGGAGTGGTGGATGCTCGAGACCGGTGGGACGCTTGATTACAAGATGTCAGAAAGGGCATTACGTAATGCTAGGAGCGAGGTTTACTAATCGCTCATGGAGCGTGAGTGATTGAGTCCCAGCAGGTGATGCGCAGATGTCCATCGTGACCGTACACTTCGTACAAAGCGACGAGGGTCGGACCGGGTCTGACTTATCGGTAGTCTTCTGGTGATGCGATGGTGGTTCCTCATTTGACCGACTTCGAGAGAGGAGGATTCTCGTGAGCTTCACTCGGCTCTCGACTTGTCGCGGTATCTAGGTGGCACGGCGATGTACCGATCTTCACGACAAGACATCGAGTGACGAAGAAACACGTGGGACTGCGGCGACGATGTCTCATGTGTGAATGTGTTGGCTGGCACCGTGGCGCCACAGGCTACTTTCCAAACATTTGGAGGTGGTCGAGTGGAAGTGGAGCACGTCACTTATTGATTTTAGACCCACTCTGCCACTGACAATCGCAGACATGATACAGAGCTGGTGATAGCCAGACCTACCACGGAGCCAAGACATTTCTACCGTGCGACGACCTTCTTCTCATTAGAGAGATTCGCCTGTTGTACATTCGAGATAGTCCCATTACTGGAGTACCAGTATCCATAGTGTCGGATAGGGACCGGTATTGACTACACTTTTGAAGAGTTCTGTGCTGGGTGGGCACACTACTGACGATGTTACATCCTTCTTCCACCCTCGACAGATGATCGGCCGAGAGGACCATAGCTGTAGTGTTAGGAGGACATGCCGCAGCATACGGTCCCGATCATCGTATTGGGAAGAGCACTTGTCTCTAGGTGGAATTCGCCTACAACAATAGTTATCAAAGTAGTATACAGATGGCAATAAATATGAAGCATTGTACGGGAGGCTGCAGATCACCGTTATGTCGACTGTTGTGGAGATTCCATCACTAGTTCCGACCATTAGAGACACCTCCATGAAACTGATACAACAACTTTACGGCTCAAAGAGCTCATAAGAGCTATGCCGATGTGCTACATCGACCTTAGAGTTCAAGGTCGGGATCACGCCTCAAGGTGATGCCCAGCAGGAGTGGTCGCCCTATGGTTTAGGAAGTTATCGCCGAGGTTCATTGACCTTCGAGATACCGAGGGCAGGCATTGTAGCTGCACCGGCTGGCGTTACCGCCACATGTCGTGTCCACGAGGTATTTCACATCTCCATGTCCCAAGTATATCACTCCGCATTCAGCCTCGTCACGGTGGATCGGGGACGTATCGAGGTTGGATACCGGTGGACTCGAGGGAGGGACCGCAGCATTTTGGATAGTCGTGATCGTGCTCTTGCTTACCTAAAGACCTGAGGTACAGCGAGGGTGCTATGGCAGCACTATGGAGTGGAGGATTCAACGTGGGAGCGTGAGGACAAAATGCAAGCCACCTATCCCTTCTTGTTTAGGGATGAAGGTACGTGATTTAGTCATTTAACATTTAAATGACTATTTACATGCATGATATAGCAGACGCCGTATATGTATGCGAAAGTGATTGTGATTGTCCGTAATTTCGTGATCCAAATTCCTTTTGGCCGGTGGGAGAATATAAGACTCGAGAAATTTCCAATTTATGGAAAAATGGCAAAATAGTAATTTCGGTCAAAATCCAAAATTTTTCTAGATCTCGGATGACAAAACGGATTTCACCGTTGGAATCGTCTCGTGAAATCTAGCTACCACATCGAATTCTCGCTAATTCGAGCCATCGAATTTGCACGCCGAGACATCGCGTATCGGGTGCCGAACGACATGTGATGTGACGAAAAGTCACTATAACATGTACTCATGTTACTTATATTGTACGTAGTTATAAATGATAGAAATGCATGTCTGTGATAATACAAATGTCGAAAATCCAAGAGTAAGGACATGATTGGCATTATTGAATTTGATTAAATGATAATAAGACGAAATAGCGAATAGTGTTGTCTCCTACCTTTAAACAAAAGACCAAAACGTGAGATGAAAGAAAGAGAAATTTAATAAGAGGTTTGAGATTTCGTTTTGCAGACAGAGTGAAGCCTAGGTTTCCTGCGCATTCGACCGTCAATTCTTCGAGCAAGAAGGAAAGTCGCTTGACGCAGCAGAAACCCACGCTGAGTTCCGGCTTAAGAGTTTCAAAACTCCGCGAGGTAAAGTGTTTCATCCTACTTCTGAGTTTACACTTTGTTTAAGTGTTTTATGATGTTTCCTCGTTGGTTCCGAGGTCTCAGACGACCGTTTGATTGGTCCCAAATCTTGGAACCGAATTGTTTTAATTCTTGAATCCCATTTGTACAGTCCAGGACTGTGATAGGGCTGTTTTGGATGGTTATTTCATAAATTATGAAATAAATTGTATTGTGATGTGTATGAGGCCGAAAATAGCTATGAATTCGGGTTCACAAAGTGGAACCGATGTTTGGTGATTGGCCATGAACAGTAAACCGAGGGTTTTACTGTTCACATGAATAGTATTCACGAAATAAATTTTGTGAAATAATGTGTTTGGTTGAGTAATTCAAATCAAATTGCTTGTGGTTGTTGATTAGCCCACGTGAGCTAATTTTTTGTGTAACGGATTGTGAAATTGCATAACATGTTTGTGTGATTTAAATTATATAAATATATGCATGATGATATATTTGCATGTGTTGTATAAATTGTATTGGAATTGACATCATGCATTCCATATGCAGACCTAAGACCTGTAAAGATACAGAGCGAAAGCATGAGGTGGCTTATTATAGAGTGGTTTCGAGGGTCGACTAATAATAATAATTATCGGAGTGTGTCCCTTACAATATCGGAGGGTAGTCCATATAAAATATCAATCGTCGGAGTCGGCCCAATTGATATACATTGGAGGGTTGTCCACTAAAAAGATCATCGGAGTCAGTCCACTACTTATATCGGAGGGTTGTCCACAAATAAAAACAAATATCTTTGTTTTGAAAATTAAGGTTTCTCATACATGGCTTAAAGCAGGTGTGAGGAGTTCACAGATAATTTCAGATGAAGTCGCACATGTAGTATCTCAAGAGGATCACGCATTTTCATTTGAATGTGTGTTTTCATTTGAGCACAGATACGCATTTCAGCGAGTAACCCATTTTAGTAATTCCACTATCAGACAACACCCCTGTCGGCTAAATTATATTATTTCGTGCACAAAGAGTGTACAAGGAAAGATCGCTCATCATGTAGGCCGCTTTAGAAGAAAGCCGGGTTGCGGCTTTGGTTTTATGACAGATTACATGATTAGAATTTGTGAATTTTACGATATGTTGTATAAAAGTAATTTAACTCAGAATCAGATATACAGCATGTTTACGGAAGATTGTTTTACGCCTGCCGCCGCTTTTACTCACGTTATCTCTCGACGATATCGATGATCGAATGAAGATTTTTTCTACAGTAGCCTTCCCGCATACAGGAGACTGACCGACATAATCGCGTCTATTGTCCGACATTCACGAAGCCATGCGTTGACAGAATAACTGATTGACAAGGAGATGACATAAAATGCATGATACCATTGGTCACCACTTTATGTGGGTACCTTTCATTAGGTGATGAATCATTGGTATGATGAGGACATTTGAGCCATGAAGGACTAATATTGAAGTTTGCCTTTTTCTCAGTCACAGAGAGAGAGAGAGAGAGAGAGAGAGAGAGAGAGAGAGAGAGAGAGAGAGAGAGAGAGAGATTTGATATGCTTTTTATCTTGGATAAGCATCTGGTACCATGGCCAGAGTGTGGATTTGATATGCTTTTTATCTTGGATAAGCATCTGGTACCATGGCCAGAGGTCACACTCTAAATTTTGTACCATATAATATATAGTCCATTACCCACATTCCCTAGGTACAATACAATATGATAGATATGATCATAAGATATGGTTTTATTAAATCATATGAATTAAGCAGGCATTCATCCTCTTTTTTAGTGGCTACATAGCCTTCATCATTTCTCTAATTAAGGTGGTCATGAATTGTCATATTGGAAATTAATTAATATGATGGAGATAGGGTTAGTTTTATAATAATAATTATTATTAATTTTAATTTTATTTATTTTTAAAATAAAATTAATCGTAATTTTTTTATTGACATCTATTTATTTTGCATATCAAAGTTGTAGTATTATATTTTTAGAAGATAACAAATCTTATTTAACATGCGGTAATTCTTTAGGGGCTTGTTTTCAAAGGATACTGGTTTTTTTTTAAATTAAATTAATACCTAAATTTTTTAAAACATAAGGTAAATTTATAATATTATAAAGGTTAAATAATTTACACAAAAAAAAAAAAAAAAACATCGGCATTTAAAGAGTACTGTTTTTGGTGTTTTTAAATAAAGTCTTCTAAAAGTTTCTTTTACTGTCTTTACTTATTTCTTCTGATGATAATTTTCAAAAACAATTATACACACATGTAGAACGACTAAAAATAAAAATATAGAAATTAAAATTATTTTAAAACCTATGAAAAAATATATCAAAAATTGCTTAAAACCATTTCAGGTTTTCAAATTCTCATTTTATAAAACACCAAAAAATAGTTTTAAAAACTATTCTCAAAAATAATTTTTTAGAACTGTTATTGAAAAATAATACTAAAGAGACACTTATTGGTTTAGAAAGTCTTAAAAAAAAGAAGATAATGAGAAAAATAGAAAAAAAAAAAAAAGTGGAAGGAAAGAAAATATGGAGGAAAATAAAATTTAGGTTTAAATTTAATAAATGAATTTTGTATGCTTATTCAAACTTATTTTATTTTTCTGCTATATAAAGACTCATAAATTTTAAAATATATAAAATTTTAAGAAATTTTTGCTATATTTGGATTTTTTATATTTTTCATGGTAAAATTAAATATAAAAATCATTTTCTATAATATTTTTTTCTTTCTGCTTTAATATCCCATTACTTTTGAGGAACTGAATATGCCAAAGGTGCTTATATAATAATAATAATAATAAATTAGGAAAAAAAAAGAAAAAGAAAATTAGGTTAATGATGAGAATAAAGACAGGTCTAGGTTATATATTATATTGGCCAATGATATTACCCTTACATCATAGAAGAATCCTTATTTTGTTAAGGTCATTGAAATTAATCATTATTTTTCTTATTATTTTAAAGTAAATCATATTTGCATGGGCTCTTAATCATTAGAACCCCTCCTATCACCTTCTAGGGTTCCAACTAAATAATTTTCAATTCTTTATATATATATATATATATATATATATATATATATATAATTTTTTTTTTTTTTTTTTTTTTTTTGTCAAATACAAATCAACAAAGATTTTAAAAAAGGGTATGAAATAATTACAACTAAAATTGAATTCCACCTGTTAATTATGAGTTGGTCGTCCGTTAGTAATCATTATTCATTCAAAGTAAATACCTTAGATTTCCATACTTTTGTTACAAAGAAAAAGACAAAAAGTAAGAAAAATAAAAGGTTAAGAGAATACAATGGAAAGAGTCAAAGCCTAAAAGATGGCAACATATGATAACTATGGACACTTGTTGAATAAATATTGTGAGACCCTCTATTAATTCATTATAAGAATATTATGGAATAAAATCATCATGACCAATATTGAATTTAAAAACTTATGACATGTTTCGGTGGATGATTTTAAAATAATATTTTAATTTTGTAAATAATAAAACCAATTTTTTATATAACATGACCTTGATGCTTGACTCAAGTAATAAAATGATGAGATGTATATACGAGAAAACTTATAATCGAATCCTTATAAGAACAAAGTCGTTTGGTTCTTAGAAAAAAGCATAAAAGAAAATTATGAGAAAAAAAGAAAAAAAAAAGGTAAGGAATTAAAGATAATTTTTTTCCTTTTTGGCTATCCATTAAAAAATTTAAGGAAAAAAAAGTAAGAAATTTAAGCTCTTGAGGTTTGGCTCAAGTGGTAAAGAGAAGTGATAGATTTATAGGAGATCCCATACATGAATCCTTGTAAGAATGGAATACTACATCGTAAACTCCTCATGTCTATAGCTCATATGGCAAAAAGCTCAACGTTTAAAAAAAGCAAGATATAGGGAGGGGATGGGTCTCGGGTTCGAGTTCTAGTAGGAACAATTTACTACATTATAAATAAAATATTTAGTTGTAAAAAAAAGAGTACTACATAATATGCAAAGTGAATAGAACTAAAAAAAAAAAAGAATTTAAGTTCCCTTATTTGGTTAACCATAAAAAAATTAATGAAAAGAATTTGTTATTTTCTAAAATGAATTTGTGACGCCCCAAAACCGGGGGTTCGTTGACAACCCGTTAACCCGTGGAATACTCGTGGATGTCGGGTAACCCGACACCATTCACAAAAATTGGGCAGAGTCTCCTTTGTACGGGGAGTTCTACCCAAATACAACATGTCCTAATAATCAACAATGACCACACAGGGTCTACATGCGAGTAAAATAATTGCCACTTGGGCCCCTGCATTAATACTCACAAAATATCCAACCAACTATCTTACATGGTTCAAGAGTTAACACATTTTCTCAAAACGGCCTCTAATGAGTGTCGCCTCGATCGCCTCCCCGCATTCGAACGGCTGACCCTCGATTGCAGAGCAAAGCTCCCAAGAGAGATAATTTCCTACATGGGTTACTCCCCACCTAAGTGCACATGCATGGTAAACAATCACATTCAAGCAATTTCATGAACCTACTCGAATGTCTACATGTCCAAACCCATGTCTTGAGTCCTCACCGACTCCCTCACACATGTCTAAGCCAATATGCGAGTAAAATCACAATTTTCAAAACAAAAGCTTTTTGTTCTCGAAAACTCACTACCGAATTTCGGTAAAAATATTGGACTACCCTCCGAGGCGCACTGGCCAACTCTCCGAAATGGGCCATGGTCCTCATCCGGCGGATTCGTTGACGCCCTCAAAGGCAATTCTTCTGAAAATTCTCCTTGAAATTCCCTTTTAAAAACGCTTCGCTTTTCTTCAATTTCATGTCATGCACTCCTAATATTCTAAGGCGCCCAAATACATATGCACGATACCAATTCCAACACACATTCATGTTAATATATTTACATGCATAAGAGCATAACATCATTAAATCACATAAATCATGTTATGTACCATCAATTACACCAAAATAAATACACGCAAGACTATCAAACACGAAGAATTCATTTTGAATTACTCAACCAAACACATTTTCACACCAAAAATTTCGTGTCACTATTCATATGAAATCGCAAAATCCCTGTGTTAATGTTCACTTTGATCACATAAATAGAATTTTCTCCACTGCTTAAAGCTTTGAGATCTAATTTACTACTTAAACAAGCCCTCAAAATTATTCTTAACCATTTATACGACTCTACCTAAAGATTAACACAAGTAGGAAAAAGATCCCTACCTTCTCGAGTTGTCTTAACTCCACCAATGGTCCAATGCCAGAGCCCTCAGCGCGGTGTAATCCATCTTTGCTTCTGTCTCGTTGAGAATCACTGTCCGAACGTCGAAATTTAGAGAAAAGGTGCTCCTTCTCTCTCTCTAAAAAATCAGATCTCCCACTTCACCGTGACCACAGTTCACCACCGCCCCAGCCTGTCTCATTTCGTTCTTTCAATTTGGAGAAGGTCACTATTCACATTTTTGTCTTATCTCATTAACAATTCAAAAATTCCCATCATGTCCAATTTTCTAGATTTTCAATTTTATAATTATCTGTCTGGCCCATTTCCATCATCTCTAACTCGTAACATGTGTCACAAGAGTACATGTAATAGGTGACTTTTGTCACATCACATGTCTTTCAAACTTGTTTTATGACACTCAACACTCAATGCCTCAAAAAACGTGAAATTCTGACTATTTCGGAATTCGACGAAATTCGACGTGGTACCTGTAGGATTTCATGAGACGATTCCAATCTGAAATCCCATTTCACATCCGAGATCTAGAAAATTTGATTTTTACCAAATGACATTTTTGCCTCTTCTCCGAAAAATTGAAATTCTCGGGTTCATAATTCTTTTAATATTTTGTTGCGCACTCTATTCATGTTTTGTGGTGAAAGTTTTACCGCTTGAGTTAGGCATGATGAATAAAAAACAATGATTTTTTTATAACCTTTTTTCTTTTCCCAATATTTTCAGGCCTTAATTTATTTATTTTTCATTCAATAATTGAGGGTGTAATAAATTTTGTTGGGGTTAAGAAATTATATAGGAATCTTTCAAAAAAAGAAAAAAAAAAAAGAAATTTTATAGGAATGAATTCAAAATTTTGAAATGACCTCAAGAGGGCTTCCTTCAAAAGATGGCTAGGTGATGGGCAACCAAAAGGGCGGATGAATGGTCCTCTCCATATAAATTTGGTCGGGAAAAAGGAAGGAAAATAAAAGAAAAAAACCCAAAAAGATGGTCCAATTCTTATGAATTTGGTGGGAAAAGGAAGATAAATAAAAGAATTTGAAAAAAAAGGAAAAAAAAAAAAGAAAGAAAGAAAGAAAAAAAAAAAAAGAAAAGGGAAAAGGGTGTTCTTCTAATGCATGCTTGAAAATAAAGCAAAGCAGAGGGCAGCTCCACCTGCTTTGCTCTCTACCAATGAGGTCAAAAGTTTCAGTCTACAAACACCTTTTTCTAATAAATAGGCATCCTTGGTATTAATTAACTATTTTAATTTTCTTAAACCTATAATTAGAGAAAATAACAACTTTATGACACAATAACCTTATTTTATTTTTCTTGAATGTATAAAAAACCATGGAATAATAATAATAATAATAATAATAATAATAATTCATTCTTTATCATGCACTTTCTTTTAGAAAAGTCTTATAAAAATGGATTTTTGAAAATAAAAAGAATAGTTTTTTTTTTTTAATGATGGACAAATAGCTTTTCCCCTTTGATTAGTAAAAAAATTAAGGAAAAATATAAAGGAAAGGAAATAGAGAAAAAAAATTTTATGAAAGAAAAAGTGAAGAAAAAAAAAAGAATTAATAAAGGATTTTTATTTTTTACTTCAAACTTATAATATTTATTCTAATTCACTAATGTAAAGATTAAATAATTTATAAATGTATACGTTTTTAATCAATTTAATTATATTTAAATTTTTTATGGAACAGTAAAAATATGAAACCTCATTTTTCTTTGCTTAATAACTTCTAAAGCCAAATACAACCAAAAAGTAGAAAGAAGGAAAAGATAAAAAAAAACTAATAAATTTTTTATTTCTTATTTCAAACTCATTTTACTTATGTGATTCATTGATATAAAAATAAAATAATTTTAAAATATAAAAATTTCAACTAATTTTTAATTGTTATTGATTTTCTTTGATGTTTACTATAAAATAATCAGATATAAAAATAATAATCTTTTTGACATTCTTTTTTTCTTTTCTTACTATTCTATGGACTGAATCATTCCTCGTCTTATAAATTTAACCATGAAATATCATATCGTTTTTCTTCTTGATCAATATTTAAACAAAAAGCATATTATAAACCGAATATAACAAAAAACATACAAATCATATAAAAAAAAAAAACCAACAAACAAAGCTGTTATTAATCAATACAATATTTTTTATATAAAAACAGATTATACACTCCTATGAAATCTTTAATCCAAAATTAAATTCTAATCCCAAGATTTGATATAGGAAAAAATGGAAAAAAAAAAAAAAAAATCTCTAAAATAAGGGAAGGGAAACTTGATGCCTTGACTAGAGGATTTTTGAACCAAGGGAAGGTTGGAGGAACCAGCAGGAAAAACATATTCACAAAACAACCAAATAAACAAATAATTTAAAGTAAAATAAACAAATAAAATAAAATAAAATAAAATAAGCACACCTCCCTAGTATGATAGCAGTGAATAGTAGTTCTCAACGAGTCACACCCTAAAAGAGATAAAAGTTCCAAGACTAATCACTTTGCCTTCTTATTTGAATGTCACAGTACTTCCACGATCTGCTTTAGAAGTTTATTGTTATCACTTTGGAGTTTGGGACTTTCATTTTCTCTTGTGTTGTACATTTCCCATTCTCTTTCCATCTGTTGTCCACTTTTTTCCTTTTCTTGTTTTCTCTCTACCCAAACATTCCAAACACTACACTGAAAATTTATAATAAGGATATGTTTGGTTTTTATTTTAGAATAATTTTTGAAAACATAGAAAACACAAGTTTTTGTTTATTTATAGCTTTTGAGGACCGTTTAGTGTTATGAAAAACAAGAAAAATATAAAAAACATGTTTGTTTTCTATTTTTTTTAAACACATAAAAAACATAAAAAACAGTCATTCAGAAAACATGAACAATTTTTAGAGACAATGAAATTATGTTCTTTGTGTTTTCAAATTCTTAAGAACAGTTTTAAAAAATAAGAATCAATATGGACCCTTGATATTATTTGAATATCGTTCTTATTATTTGATTTTAATGTTTTTTTTATGTTTTTTATGTTTTTCCTAAAAAAAAAGGGAAACAAATACGTTTTCCTTCTTGTATTTCAAAATAAAAACAGTTTTCAAAAATGATAACAACCGTGCCTAAATTATTTATTTATTTATTTATTTTATTTATGATCGAGGTGATGTGATAATTACGATGATAAAGATCCAAAAACTCAAAAAGTAGGGGTAATTTATTAATTATTTGAGTGGGACATAAAGTTATGCATTACTTCATGGTTTAAAAGTTATCCTTGTCATTGAGGTATGTCAGCAGTCACCCTTCATATTGAAGTGAGGATATAATAATTTAATTTGATATTACTTTTATATATTTCAATATCTTGATTTATTATAATATTATTTTTTGAGATTTTCCTCCATCATCGTGATGATCGATGAGGCTAATTTCATTGGCCTTCTTTAATATTTGGATTGAGTATTTGGTCATCATTGGTTTAAATTTTTTACTAAATTATTCTCTACTTTTCTCATTTGTTTGATTTTGCTCACCTCCTCTCCCGGAATAAAGGAAAGATTTGATGAAATTTTAAATGAATAGTTTTTCCTTTTTTTTTTAAACAAAATTTTAAATGAATAGTTAATAAGAATTTATTTGAGAGTATTTCTAGAAAACACTTTTAGCAAAGCTAGACGTTTGCCAACATTTTAAAAATATTTAGAAAAATTGAAAATCAATTTTATAGTACTTCTTAGATAAGTCTTTGATATGTGATTTTCCAAGAAATATTTTTAGAGTTTTTTTTTTTAAAAGAATTTTAGAGTTTTTGTCTATCGAATACAATTTGCTTTCACAAATGGTTTCTTTTTGAACTTTTAACTCATTTACTGTTTTTTTTAATTGAATAAAAAAAGTTAAAATATGAAGTTTTTTTCTACTTAATCTAAAGAGTTGGCTCATTCAAACAATTCTCATTCAAAGTTTAGTTGTATTTAGCTATGTTTTAAGAACATGACCGATACGAAAAAAGTTAATCAAACCGACTTATTCGATCCGAATTTTAAAACATTAATATTTAATATATATCTCAAAAGATATGGATGAAATTATTCTTATAATCGAGATATAATGTCTTTTTTAATCTATTTTAACTCAATCGAGCCACTATTAATAAACAATTTAAAAGTTTTGAACAAATTGATAACCTAATAATATATGTAAAATAATTGGATTAAAAAACTGTTCTCATCTATCCTTGAACAAGAATATTCATAAATTTTCTAATCCAAACAAAATAGTTTCAAGATCTATGTAAAAAAAACATTAAGAATTATAATATTACAATAAATGCGAAAACATACCTGGATCCATATGTTGTTAAAGATTGGGGGCTTTGGATATTCTTAATACGTATTGATAGGGTTTGGAAAATAAGCGCCGTGCCCACTGCTAGACCTGCGGGAGACGAGGCCGATCCGCTGAGGCAAGCCCGCCGAGATTCGTGACGCTGACTACGGCCCGTGTCAGGGCCCAAATCGCTAGAAGATAGCTTTAGCGTACCCATGATCCGCGAACTAAAACCAAGGTAAAATGAGCACACAAGACTCTGACAGTACGTAGAATAGAATAAACCCTAACTATATATTATCCCGCCGATTCAACCAAATCTCGCTAATACAAGCGGAAATGACAATGTATCATCGCGCTGACTCCCCCGCCCCCATTGGGTTAGCTGAGGATTATCTCAAGCAAACAACTCCTTCTATATCATGTGCCGAATCCGATACGGACTAAAATAAGAAATATCCCATCCAATGGGAAGGACTCCTATTTACCATCCAACTGGCTGAACATCTACTATAAATATAAGACCACCCATCGGTGAAAGGTACGCCAATTCTAACGCATACACTCGCCTCTAAGGAAATTTCTTTTTCTTAGAAAGAAACTCCACTTGCAGATCGGGAGCTGCCACGGCACACTCTCGGGGCCGACCCTTTTTCTTTTGCTTTTGCAGAGGAAAGTTACGTCCGGAGCCCGCAGATCAACAAAGCCGCAGCCGATCCCACCAAACCCACAATCCGCACGCCCGCATCCCGTACCCTCAACCATCCCGTCCAAATTTCAACGACCCCACACGCCCAAATTCCGCCTCCGGTGAAAGCATCATCATTGGCGCCGCTCAGGTGGAACGACAGCCTTTTTATAAATATAACTCGATTTCGCCATCGATGGTATCAACAAGGAACACAAGGAGTAATCGCCAATCCGCCAGTGATGCAGATCCACTGCAATGCGACAGCGCACTTCCCGACAAGTGCGGGAGCACAAAACCAATACGGAACGGCGGAAGCGTCATTCACAATCAACGCCCGGAGAAGAATCGAACAACTTACGCATGCCATAACATCCACGGGAGATAATACAACCCGGAAGGCCAGCGACCTTCCTCCCCACGAGGAGCAACTCGTAGCTATTCCTCGAGGCGTCGAAATGTATGTGAGTCCAATGATTCAGGGCATCACCCCAATTGGCCCTCGCGGAGAGGAAAACGGGGCAATGTCCCCGGGCGTGTCAGCGAATGGCACTCACATCACTCCCAAACTGTGATGAGAGCAACTACGGGAGCAGAGGTTCGTGAGTCTCCCAATGAGTCCCGGCCAGAAGGAAGTGGTTATGGACGCGCCTGACACTATGGATACCCGTGCCAACAAACCGAATCACCCTTCACCCGGGCCGAGGTGTTTCATGTTTATCCCCGCCTCCCGTACAAAAATTCAGAATGCCATGCGGAACTTTCGATGGAGCCAAAGATCCCGGTCAATCATCTCAATACTTTACAAGAATCAAATGGGAGTTACATGGTCAAGACTCGATTTCGCGTGTATTTTCGCCACTGGCAGACTAAAAGGCCCAAACTCTGCCTGTTTAATAGAATCCCCTTCATCTATCTCTTCATTCCTGTGAGAACTATCTATTGCATTCGTCTCACTTTATCTGGAAAGCCAGACGTACAGAAACCGTAGTTACCATCCGTCGAATCGCCGCAGGCTCATGAAAGCTAAAGTCATACGCAAAGATTCAACGCCGAGTCCCCGAAGATAGACGACTCGATGAAAAATTCGCCATCACAAAGATTTATTGCGTGGTTAGAGTACAACCAAAAGATCCGATGTTTTCCATCTCGGCACCCCCAAGCAAGTATGGCCGGTACTTTCAAAGCGGAGAAATATATAAACGGCGAGGAAGCCCTCATATCCAAGAAGGAGAGCTCTTCCACCCGTAAAGAGAGAAGTACGACAGATAAACGGCGAGGACGAAGCCCTAAAAGACAAGACGACCAGGACAAATCCCCACGAAGAGATCGAGAACGATCCCCCAAAAGGAGGGGGAATCTCGCAGACCGTCCAAATTCACCACAACTCGGAAAGACGACGACAAGTATCATCAGCCGGGCTTCACTCCCTAACGGCCCGCGGTCGCAGTCCGCGACGAGGCACGAACGGCGCCTTCCCGAGATGGCCAACCCGATGAACGATCTCGCCACAAGGGACAACACCAAATATCGCGCGAAGTCCCATGGGGACTAGCGGGCATCGCATCTTATTAATTGTATGCTAGCCAAAGAGAGAAATAGATTTAATACAACGGATACCCCGGCGCTTTCATCTTCCAGGATTCGTCCATAATCAGCCCGAGTCGCCCAAAGTCGCCCGTGATCGTAACCGTGCCCAACCTTCAACACAAATTTCCCAAGAAACTTAATTTACTAAAGACCAGCAACCCTCGAGAAATCCACGTGGATCTCGGAGGTTTCGCAGGAGGAGAATCAGTTCGCCCGAAGCACCCACCCGCGTAGCACGATCAACAGAAATGGGAGAAATACAAACAAGATCTAAACCGCCGCTGACTGACACCACCATCAATGCCGACCGGGACTGAAGGATGCCGATCCTGGCGACGACCCATTGGTGGTTTCATACTATCGCCAACACAACAGTCCATCGGGTTTTAATTGATAACGGGAGTTCAGCTGACATCATCTTCGCGCACTTTGACAAAATGGGCATTGGGAGAGTATGCCAGAACCCGCCAACACACACCGCGGGTTTTCGGAGAAAAGGTATTACCGTTGGGCCCGATTCAACCGGTGCTCACCCCGGAGGTCTCTTGCCGTGCGACGACCACGCGCCAGGTTCCTTATCGTAGACACTCGCCTTATAACATGTTGCTAGGCGCACTTCTCACGTAATGTGCCATCCCCTGCATATCACACATGATAATCAGCTCCCAACCCGCACGGAGCTGGATGGTCCGAGGAGATCACTGGTGGCCGTGGAATGCCACGCCCCATGAAACAAAGAGTACGACAACGCGTGAATGGAGATCAGCTTCTGGACATGCGCATTTGAAAGGTGCCCACCGACCCGAGCCCTCGGAGGAACTAGAACCGGTGTCACTGGGTGACGACCCGAACATCCCCGCCTCACATCCGCCTGCAACCGACGGAAGACCAAAAGTCTCCCACTCCGCCTTTAAGACGTAATAGAGACGCTTTCGCATGGAGGCAGCGCATATGGGGGAATCACCCTACAAGACCACTCATAGATTGAACACCAATCCGGCCCCAAAACCAATAAACAAAGCTAGAGCTGCTGTAAAGCTAAAAGCCATCAACGAGGGAAGTCGACAAGCCCAAGCAGAGCGATTAGAGGTAGAATATCCCGAGTGGTTGCCAATGTTGTACTCATTAAAAAGTAAATGGCAAGTGGCGCACTGTATCGACCACCGACATAAACAAAGCATGCCCGAAGGACAACTTCCTAATCGCCAAGGATCGACTCCTATCAGGACGCCACCGCAGCCACTAACTTCTCGCTTTATGGATGCATTTTCCGGCTACAATCAGATCAGCATGGACCCAGACGACCAAGAAAAGACCTCTTTCGTCACAGCTCAGGGAACTTATTGTTATCAGGATGCCATTCGACCAAGAACACAGAGCCACCATAATTCAGTAAGGTTGATAACCAATGTTCCAGGCTGCATAGCGCTAACCATGGAGGTATACGCATCTACATGTCGTAAATCCACCAATGCCCAATCTCCACATCGCTTCATCTCTCGAGTATGCCCGCATCTTAAGGAGTTACTGAACATGAAGTCGAACTCGTGCCTAAAATGTGCTTCTCGCGTGTCACCGGAATTTCTCGGGCTTCCATAGCGTCAACCACAGGGAATCGAGGCAAATCCGCACAAAATAAATAAAGGCTGCTCATGCCATCGCCATCGAATAAGGGAAGTTCACGACTCGACAAGAAGGATTGCGTCCTAAGCCGATTTGTATCCGTAGCGAAGACAGGCCACCTTCTTCAAGGTCTCAAGAAGGCTCCAAGGACGAGAAGTGTGAAGGAAGCATTTACAACATTAAAAACACCGAAGTCTCTCCACCCATTCTAGAAACCACAAGGGGAACTCCTCACCTATACCTCAGTCGCACGACTTCTCAACCGCTGCACTGCCGAGACAAGGAACCAGCACGCCGCTTACTATTGCAGTCGAGCCCGAGAGAGCGGAGGAGCAGGTACTGAGATGGAGAAATTATTGGCACCGGTAACCGCCGGAAACTTCATCCCTATTTCCGTGCTCATACCATAGAAGTCCCGATGTATCCGATGAAACAAGTATCGTGACAAACCAAAGGTTCCTAAGGTCATGAAGTGGGCCATAGAGCAAGCTGAGTTCGACATCGTAAAACACGCCGGAACCGCCATAAAAGGACAGGTCCTAGCCGACTTCGTCATGGAATTCACCTCGGCCGTAATCCTGTTCCCACCACTCATGCGAAAAGGACTAATTCTCCCAATTTGGAAACCCGCATGGAGCCTCAAATGCGCAAGGAAGCGGAGCAGTTCAATTTAACTCACCGGAAGGGGATAGACATCAACACGCGACTGATTCGGGTTCCATGCTTTCACAACGCAAGGCCGAGTATGATGCCTTCGCAATAGCAGCCCCAACCTCGCTAACTCATTGTGAAGTCGACCAGCTGAAGGTATACAAAGGATTCCCACTAGTGGTCGACAAATGTAAGAGATACCTACGAGGTCAAAAGTGAAACGACGATTCTATACCTCCAGTGTCCGCGATCTATTAAAGAAATTTAGGCCGGTTCAGTGTCAAGCATGTCCCCGTGAAAGGTGAATTCTCGAGCGTGATGTCTTGGCTTAAATTAGCCACACCACAGAAGAACTCAATGTGTCGACGCTTGTCAATACTCGCAACCCCATCGATCCTTATAAAGATTTAACAACGCCTAGAATCCGTGTCGAGCCTGACACGACCCCATTTGAATTATTATATACGAGATCGAAGCCTACCGACGTCCAAAGAAGCAACAAAATAAGGGCGAGGTCACAGTTCACTAATCATAAAGGAAGCTTCATGTCGAGGATTTTTCACACCTTTCTGGGAATGTGATCGCGAGGACACCTGGGCACGCGGTTGAGAGAGGCGCACGAGGGTGCGGAATCATATCGAGCTCAAATAGCGTGAAAAGTCCGGCGCGGATACTACCGGGCCAACCATACTCAAGGATGCAACCGACGGTCAAGAACGCAGATTCGGCCAGAGCACGCCAAGATCCTTACGCCCCGCCGTAATCCTTAACATCAATCACAAGTCCGCCTTCCAACAATGGGTTCGATATATCGGGACCCCGTCCATTGGCGTAAAGCGATGCGCGTGTTCATAACGTCGCAGCGATTACTTCACCGCGCGGTTTGTGGCCTTTAGCCACAATTACGCAGCAAAAGATACGCAATTTCAGGTGGCGAGCCATCATATGCGTGTTTGCATCCCCAGAGTCTGATATCGTGATAACCCGGAAGCGCTCGACAATGCTAAATTCGATTTTTGGCACGAGTTCTAATTAAAAATTATTACTCTTCCCCAAAGATATTCACAATCAATGGACAGCCGGTGTCACAATCGTAACCCTTAAAGCGGCCTTGAAGACTGTTAGAAGACCTTAAAGGAAATCGGTAGAATACCCCGAGGTACCATGGGCCCCATGTGACAACATGTGGTCAAAGAACTCGAAACCCCGTCATTTTAAAGGCCTGCACCGAGGCGCAGTCTCCCGTGAGGCTCTAATCGTTCCCAGATCGAAGTTAAAGATCGGCGAGCATAATGACGAGGCCCCACGTCTAAACTTAGAACTCTGACGAAAAGCGAGTAGGTTCAAAAGCCGCACGAGGAATATCAAAGGAAAACAAAGAAGGTACTATAATAAAAAGTCAACCCTGTGAGCTACGCCCGGGGCTGACTTAGTCTTAAAGAAACTCCCCGCCAAATGAGGAAGAATCCGGAATATGATGGAAATTCAGCCCCAACCGGGAAGGTCCTGCTATCATATCCTCGAAAGTCGTCAGACCGTGCAATTATGAACTCAAATGTAAGAGGGAAAAATCTCGCAAAGATACATGGAATGCGGAACACCTAAACGTTTTACCAGGAGTACTCGGCCAGAAGTTAACAATGCCTTATCTATCGGCGCGACGAGTAGCCGCTCATTGATTATTTGGTTAGACATCTCAAATGGGCTTTTATATAAAAGCAAGATACGTAAAAAAAGGTACCAAAAGAAGACAATAGACATAAAGGAAAAGTTTCTCTTATTTCAATTGAATTACATTCAAGAATATCGGGTGGGTATTCTGACACATCTCGAGAAGTATCCAAGACAAGGCCCTCGAAACCCAAAAAAAAAAAAAAAAAAGAAAAGAAAACGAGATGGAAATAAATAGAAAGACTTAAAGTGGAAAAAAGGAGAAGAAGAAAAGGAGGGTGATAGGGAGAAAAGAAAAGAGGGACAAAGGAGAAAGACAGAATGAAAAGCTGGAGAAGAAGAAAAGGGGAGTGATAGGGAGAAAAGAAAAGAGGTGATAGGGAGAAAAGAGAAGGAGAAAAGAGAGGAGTAGAGGAAGAAAAGAGAAGAGGAGAGGGAGAAAAAAGAGGAGGAAAAGGAAGAATGTAACAGGAGAAAGCAACAAGCAACATGCACCACACTCTCCGACAAAAGATTCCAACATCGGGGTTAGAATAATACGATCCCATAAAGGGGAGACTAGTAAAACACACCCCACATGCAAGAACGTGAGCACTGACTTCAATCTTTAGAAGAATCTCCGCGAAGACGATCAAACCCGACTCATCTCACGCAGATTTCACCGTAATCGAGAAAGCAAAATATACAAAGAACAAGCCCTCATAGCAATGAAACCGCTTATTTATAAGAAGATCGAAAGCTCAAAGTTCGCAATCGCTCCAAATTCTCCATAAATCCGCATTAAAGACGACGCTTCTTTCCAAGAATTGAAAAATAACTAGCAACACGGCAGCCAAGATTTCAAACTCTTCAATCAACTAAGGCTCACGGAAATATCGCCGCTTCAACTCCACGAAATCCGCCCACTTGCTACGCTCACGCTACCCAGGAGTCGATCCGCTTCAGCCAAGATTGCCACCAAGACACTCGGAGCCACGCCGCTCAATTTGACGAGCCCGTTTACTTCCGCATGTCACGCCACCGAGGAGTCAACCGCCAAAGCATTGCCACCTGCCACAACGCCTCGGAGCTATCGCTTCACCACGAAGCCCGCCTACTTCGCAGACAGTCACGCCACCCGAGGGAGTCGACCGCTTCGGGTTACATTGCTACTCAAGAGTTACGTCACGAGCCATTGCACCAATTTGACGAGCCCGCCTACTCGCACGTGCCATACCCGGTGAGTCGATACGCCGTGCCAGCATCGGGCTACCGAGGCCATACACCGGAGCTACGCGCCACTTCCGACAGTCTGTTTACTCGCACGTCACGCCATTCGAGGAGTCGCGATCCGCCTAAGTTACATTGCTACCTGGGCGCGACATGGGCCGCCGGTTCACGCCATCAATTTGACGAGCCCGTTTTACTCGTGACAGTCATGCTACCCGAGGAGTCGATCCGGCCAAAGTTGCTACATCAAGCACCAAGGCCATAAACACCGGAGTCACGCCAATTTGACGAGCCCGCCTTACTCGCACAGTCACACTACCCCGGTGGAGTCGATCCGGCCAAAGTTACATTGCCACCGCGCTTACGCCGCCGTGAGCCACGCCGCTTCAATTTGATGGTGAGCCCGCTTACTCGCACAGTGTCACGCCACCCGAGGGAGTCGACCGTCAAAGTTACATCGCTACCCGCGTCACACGGAGCCACGCTACTCAATTTGACGAGCCCGTTTACTCTGCACAGGTCACGCTACCTGAGGAGTCAGATCCGCTCAGGCTACATTGCCACCGCGTCATGTACACCGAGCTACGCCGTTCAATTTAACGGTCGGCCCACTTCCACGTGTCACGCCACCGGTGAGTCGACCGCCAGCTACATTGCCACCAGGCCACGCCGGAGCCACGCCGCCAATTCTGATGAGCTCACCTACCTCGCACAAAGCCACGCCGCTCGTGAGTCACCAGCTCGTTACATCGCTATCGCTACATCGCCACCGGGCCGGAACGCCACCATCGACGATAATACCTACTTCGCGACAAAGCCACGCCGTCTCGTGAGTCGCACTGGCCAGTTTACATTACCACTCCTGGCCATATCGCTACTCTACTGAACACCACCACAACAGGAGCTCTTCCCATTAGTTCACTCCGGACGAAGCCCCACTCAACTATTCACCCGACGAGCTCTTCCCATCGGGCCATCTACAGGGACGAGTTCTACTCAACCATTCACTCCTGGACGAGCCCCACTCAACTATTCACATCGACTTGAGCTCTCCCATCAGTCTGCTCCTGACGCAGCTCCCACTATCCACATTGACGCAGCCTTCCCATCGCCTCACGGACGAGCTCTACCAACTACTCACCCCGACGCAGCCCTTCCCATTTCACAACTTCAACAGCTCATATTGACGTATTTTCCTAACAAATTTCACATGGACGACTTTCAACCAGCCGCATTGACGAGCTCTTCCTCCGCCCACTCCTGACGAAGAAGCTCCCACTCAACAATTCAATTCGATTAAGTTTCAGAACGCCCCAAAAATACCCTAGAAGTTTTATAATAAAAATTATTATATATTCAGGGTATAATTGGGCCAACTTGGGTATTATTATTATTATTATTATTATTATTATTATTATTATTTTATTTTTGAAATTTTTAGATGAATATTGATTAAATGATTTAATCCCAGATAAACCCATAAAAAGAGAAAATATGGAAATTGTAAAATGGGGACCTAGGGTCAATTGTAAATAAATTTAGATGTTCAAGTGAATTGAAATACAAGTAAGGGGAAAATAATAGGAGACTTTAAATGAAGAATAGAGAAATGAGGGACCCCAACAAAATGAAATAAAGGAAAAATCAAGAAATGACATGTGGCATGTAGGAAAGAGGGAGGAAGTCTTCCTCCTTTAAAATACGATTAAGAGGATCCATAAGTGAAAGAAAAATAGAGAAAGGGAAAGTTAGAGAGAGAGGCTCCACCTTCTCTCTTAGATTTTCCGACGATCGACCACAGTCTCCTGGGCGAAGCACGAAGGAAGTCCTCCTAGCGACAAGAGTCAAGTAGAGACCAGAATCGGGACTTTCGACAACCTCATGAGGTAGGTCTTCTCCTACATGGTCTTCTTCTACCCTAAGGATTGTCAGTTATCCGCCTTGTGGGAAAGTTTGCTGTATTTTAAAACCACATGTGGGAAGTCGCCACACAGGTACAAGGCAACAACAACCTTAGAGCTGATTTTTGGGTATGAAGTGAAGGATTTGGTAGTGTCCTTCTATTAATTGTAGCCACATCAATCAACTTGATGTTAGGTTGAATTTTCGCTGGGACTCAGACCAAGTTATGTCCTTTACCGAGGTCAGCCCAACCAACCGGGCTCGTCATTTGTCCGCCCGGGTCAACCAGTCGTACCTTTAGAACGGGTTTTTGGATTAGAAATAAAGAGAATTTGCATCCTTCAGAATTGTAGCCACATCAATGAACTGATGTTAGGCTTTTTGAATTTAATTCGGACTCGTAGACCGTTATGGTCTTTATCCAACAAACAAACGGGTCGCTGGTCGCCAACAAGGGTCGCCCAACAAATAGTCGCCCAATGCGGGTCGCCAAACGCTGTCATCAAACGTTGGTCGCCAAATAGTGGTTGTCCAATAGCGGTCGTCTAACAAAGGGTCGCCCAACAAAGGTCGTCAAATGCTGGTCGCAAACAAGGTTTCGCCAAACAGTTGGTCGCCCACAAATAAGTCGTCCAACAAAGGTTCGCCAAACAAGTGCTCGCCAAATAGCGCCGTCAAACAGCGCTCGTCAAACAAAGGTCTCTCGTCCAACAGTGCTCGCCCAATGCTGTTCGCCAAACAAAGGTTCGTCGGCTTCTAGTCAGCCTGTCAAAGACCATGTATGACCTCCAACTCGGAAGGTCATATCCCTTCGCTTGAACCGATTCGGGTGTTCTCGACTCTACGGAAAGCTCCATGAGCCAAGAATACATCCATATGTCCGGAGGAGGATTTTACGTCAGACCAAGGTGTTTGAATGAAGCCTGCCACCGCTGCGCTCGTCACCAAAGTCACCGTCGTGGCTGACTACGCATGACCCAATCCTCGAAAGGTCATATCTCCTTCGCTTGAACCCGATTGGGGTGTTCTCGGGACTTCATGAAAGCCCATTGAGTCAAGAATCCATCCATATACCTGAGGAGGATATTAGATGTCAGACCGAGGTGATAGATCGAGCTCGTCCATGTCAGGTCAGCTCGTCCATTTCAGGATTTGACTACGTATGACCTCCAACTTCGGAAGGTCATAACTCTTTCGTCCGAACTCGATTCAAAGATATTCGACTCTATGGAAAGCCCATCGAAGTCAAGAATCCATCTATAGCTTGTCAAATTTGAAATCATATTTATTCGAAAATCAATCCCAACTAAAACTACTAGTACGCATGAATAATATTATTCTTTAATGGTTTTGGAATAAGGACCTGGTTATGAGGAAAAGACAAATCGGTGGATCGGTGATCCAAGGATTGGAATCAAAGTGCAAATATTTCGGTTTGTTCTACCTTTCATTCCTCGCTTCAGTTTTCTTTGTTTGTTTATTCTTCTAAATCCTATTCTCATTTCAAGTTTGAAATGTTTGTTCAACTAACTTATTCTTGATTCAAGTTTTTGTATTGTTTGTTCTATGACTCTATTCTTATGTTAAGTATTTCGTAGTTTACCAAGCATATGAAATGAGTGCATGAATTATATTTGAAATGAGTATGTGAATGTGTATATGAAATGAGTACATAGATTGAGTATATCCTTGAAAGAGAATAATAAAGTGAATATGGAATTGAACCGTGATATCTCAAAACCGAATGAATGGGATTGATAAATCTAAAATAAATGAATCTGACACCACATTCAATCGTGACGATATAATCGGTCGAAATCGCTCGACGGGATGCACCACCTAAGATCCGTCACGGCGGCACTCAAATTGTCCAATGTCCCATTTGGCGGAGGACCAACTGCATTCGTCATAATGGCGCATGACATTGAAGAAATGTCCCACTTCCGGGCGCGGATGCACCAATCGGCATCCGCCATGATGGCATATGGCATTTTAAGTGATACCACATGTCAGTGCACCAAACGGCATCCGCTGCGATGGGGAGACCGAATTGTTAAATGTAAGCACATTACCGAATAAAATAAGTAAGGATTCATCAAACTAATCCGGCCAAGTGTAAATTGAATAGTCAAGGAAATAACCAACATTGACGAGTGTAAATGAGATTTTTATGTATATGCTTAAATCTCATAAATTAAATTGTGAAATGAATTGTTGCATTGAAATTGCATGATGTGATTTGGTAAATTATTTAGAAATTGAAAGCATGTGAAAAATAAATAGCATGAGTATTTGTTGAATTAATAGGCATGGTTTAATGTTAAATTCATGCTGAGTTACATCAATATTGAATAGAATTATAGAACCACTACATGAAAATGCTTAGCTTATGTTTTTATTCATGCGCAGTTTCGAGTAGACAGAAGAAGACAAGATCGCAAAACAGAAACATGGATAGTACTACAGATAAGCATATAATCCGTTATTTGCATATCATCTCTTTGGAACAATTGGTATTTATTTTTTTTTAAACAAAAGTGGTTAAACCCCGAACCTCGATTTTGAATATTTTGAAAAGGCATGAATGCCTTCTTTGTAAATGTATTTTTGTAATGTTTAAGGGCTCACCGCATCGTTTTTGAAATTTGTAAATGATCGTGGGCTTGCCCAAACTGAAACCGCTTCACAACTAAACAAATTAATTAAACGCTTTAATAAGATAAATAAAACGCCGGAGAACCAACTGCTCATCCGCCATTCTGTCGTGCCCGGGATCCGGGTCGCGACACTTTGAAAAATAAAACTTAATAAAATGTAAAATGAAAGAATTAAACGGGCGTCCCTGGGGTTTTGTCTCGACCGCCTTCGGCCGGGCCTGCCCGGTCATACAAGCTCTTCCTCCTCAACCACGCCCGACGAAGCTCTCCTCCTCGTGATCACTCGACGAGCCCCACGCAATCCATTCACATTGACGAGTCCTTCCTCCGCTCACTCCTGACGAAGCCCCACTCAACTATTCATCGACGAGCCTTCTCCCTCTCCTCCCGCTCACCGGACGAAGCCTACTCAACTATTCATCGACGAGCCTCCCTCCTCATTCTCACTCCTGACGAGCCCCACAAAGCACCACATTGACGGCCCTCCTCCGCATTCACTCCGACGGGGCTCTTCCCTCCGTGATCACTCCTCGACGGCCCCACGCGAACAATTCACATTGACGAAGCCTTCCTCCTTTCGCCCACTCTGACTGCTCACTCAACTATTCACATTGACGAGCCTTCCTCCGCCCACTCGACGAGCCCCACTCAACTATTCACATCGACAGCTCATCGCCGTCGGACGAAGCCCCACTCAACTATTCACTCTGATTCACTCATGAGCCTTCCTCTCGGGAGTTCACATTGACGAAGCTCTTCCCATCAGTTCACGACGAAGCTCCACTAACCACCACCCCGACTCATTTTCCTCCCGGCTCACCCTGGACGAGCCTCTACCAACACCCACCCCGATGCTTCTTCCTCTCAGCTCACTCGACGAAGCCCCACTCAACTATTCATTGACGAGCTCTACCCACCTATTCCGCATCGGGGGCTACCCCACCCAAGACAGGACACGCAACCTGCTGAATCATCGCCACCAAGCAACCGCCGCACGGCCCACAAGCTCATTTTTGACGACCTCATTCCATTCTGCACCACGCCACGAGGCGTAGTGGCCTCGTCTCTGGCCTCGACAAAATAGCCCAAGCAAGAACGCTTTGATTTGGAACTTGTTTGTTCAACCCAAACTCAATTCGCATCGTTCAAAAGGAAAGCGAATGCACCTGTGAGAAACATAAACAACATATAAAAAGCAAGTTGAATAAATATTTATCAAGAAGAGGCTATATGTCTCGGTTCCGTGCCCAAAAAAGACAAACAAGTACATGAGAAGGAAAGTATGAAAGTCTAAATCAGGTAGACGAGTACAAGGATTTAGCGTCGGCCGGGAGGGATGTAAGGAGAGGGGAAGTCGGCTTCCGAGAGTGCAACCCATCTTGAGAATAATTTGCGAAAAGATTCCTCCGCTCCTCGTCACTAGGAAGATCGGCTGAAATCTGTCCGCATAAGCATTAATTACCTTATGCCGAAAAGGCGAGCTAACACCCAGGCCCATCGAGCGCCGGTTTGGTCTCTCAATCTTCCGATAATCCCGCCCTCCGAGCAACCAAAGAAATCGACGTAGGGTCCCCATGCAATCCGCGGACACTCCTCCTTCATCGGGCCCGCCAAGCTTACAAATTCTGAGGTCTCCCGACGTAGCTACCTCTAGCAAAGACCTTGGTTCCTGAAGCTTCGCTGACGCAGCTTCCATCTAGCTGCGCAATCTTATCACCAAGTTCGCCATTGACTACACGCATCTCTCCCGAAGCCTCCCGCACTCGCCTGACGATAAGCTCTTCCCTACCGCTTCAAGCCTGGCACGCCGATCACAGCCCCATCCCGGAACCGGGCCAAGTCGTTTCGCAGAACCCGCAACTCGCCACGAACCCGGGAGCCCGCCTCAACCGCCATCGCCATCTCGAATCCCCGCCCTCTACTTTCTTTCCTCGCCGAAAGCACGGCCAACATGGTGTGCTTTAAATCAGACTTAAGCCCTACCTTCTTTCGTGAATTCCGCCGCGCTCGTTTGTAGCCCGGTCCGCTCGAAGTAAGAGAAGCCACCTTCGCCTATAAACTGCAATTTTCACATGTTTTTCATTCAGCCGCCTTCACCCAAACCTTCAAATGAGTGGCACCGCACATCGAACACGGAGTCAACATCCCATGCGATTAGCACCCGGAGATACAGACGCAACGACACGAATCCCATCGAGGCAACACTCGAAGAGACGTAGCCGAGCCCCGCCGACAAAAACGCACCTCCCAAGATCGATCCTTCAAGATGGACGATTACTGGCCACCTGGGCCGCGAGCCCGGTGATTAAGAAGCAAGAGTCCCCATCCTCGCCGGATTTTGATTTCGGGTTCCTTTCAACCATTCGCCCCGGCGAGGCGATCCGACGCCTCCGTCTACGGACTCCGATGGTGCAACCGCCAACTACCGTTCGACCTGATTCACCCAGATTTTTCTCGCCTTCGCAGCTGCACGTGGGAAGTGGGGTTACAGCCCAACCATAGAGTCCCTACCGGCGGCGCACCGCACCCGCTCCTCGAATTGGCAAGAACGCACCGAGGACGGTAGATATCCCAATCTTGGAACCTCGGGCCAAAGTCTACCATCTCATCGGGTCAAGCCCGATTTTTCCGCTTCACACCGGGAGCCTCGGACAAGGTTTCCACTGAGCCAAAACCCTCCCGGCGGGAGTGGTCACAAGGTCCGACGAGAGATTTTGGAAGGAGGAGGCGAGGGTCTTCAAAGGGTCAGATGAAATGCGTGCTCCACCAAGGCTCCAGAATGTCCGATTTAATTAGCTCCGCGTAGGGGCGAGCAGAACATTCGGCCAATCTCAACACTACAACATCATCTTCAGCACTGAGATCAATCCGAGCACTCAGAAACAAAGACAAAACGAAATATTCGACAACCGCGCACAAGTCATACCAAAAACGACACAAACACCCTACGATTCTCGGGTGGTCCGTGCCACCTAACGCCCAAGGTGTCATCTTTGTTAAGAAGGTCATTCCCAACCCTCACCACTAACAAAAAGTAGCCACCTTCCATGACCCATGAGCAGTTATGAGATCTAAATCACCAGGAGATCCAGGACGCCTAGAAAAATAAAGGAAGCCCTCAGTGGTATCCTTCGGAGTAAAAAGATAAAGAAGCAAAGCTACACTGGGAACACCGAGTCCTGCATCCCTAAAGAAGACCAATAGGCCAACCAAAATACCCCAACCGTTGGGTGCGAAGTCGGGCGACGTACATTGAATGTAAACCCCATGGCGGCAAAGGAAAACGAAGACCATTCTCAAAGGCGTACTTCAAAGAAGCACACCATTTTTCGTACAGAACTACGTAGTGTCAAAACACGGGGGACCACACCAACACCAAAAGGAGGGTCTCCAAGCTGCTCTGGCTTAAAGCGCCCATATGAAGGACCGACCTGCTGTGCCCTACGGTTATAGCATGCCGAACTAAGCAGGCTGAGATAATCGATCCTCGATAGTCAATCAGCCCACCTCTCCCTTTCCCTTATCTAGTGGGAAGAGAGGCGCCCAGAACATCTCTGAGTTCAACCATAAGCAATGAAGGGCCTGGCACCCGCTCCCATCCGCCCACACCGGGCAAAGAATCAAGAATCACCACCACAATCCAAAGAAGAAGAGCGACTGGACCCATGACTCGAGGTGTTTACAAGAAATAGCCACCAAGTCAACCCCAACGTTTCGTCGTACCAATAAAAAAAGAAACCGAAATGATACGGACACAACAGACCAAAGATACAAAGGAGAAAGACTACGCAAAAAGGCGTGAACAGAAAGCTAAGAAAGAAAGGGTCCAGGGAGCAGAAGCAGACAAGACGAAAGATATCCACAAAAGAAACAGAAGGAACCGGAAGAGTGAGAAAACGAAATAAAACCTAAGAGTCATCATTACCCTAGCAGCATATGACGGCCGACAAGGCCTTTTAACTAACCCAGTCCCGGTCGCACGCTGAAACCGTCAAACGATACGAAGACTCATGTGCCCCGTTCACGCCTCGCACACAAGGGTCGTGGGGCAACTGATAGGTTTGGAAATAAGCCGCAAAGTTCCACCGCTAGACCTAAGGAGAGCATTTTAGAGGTCCGATCCGTTGAGCGTCTCGAGTGACTGGGATGTTTTGACTACGCCCGTGCCGAGGGCCCAAATCGCTTAGAAGATAGCTTTAGCAGCCCATGATCCACGAACTAAACCAAGGTAGGCCCGGAGCAATTATGGGAAGACTCCCATAGGTACAAAGAATAGAATAAACCCTAACCATATATTATCCTGCCGATTCAACCAAATCTTGCCAATAAGGAAGGGAAAATAATACCGCATCATCGCTCGCTTGATTCCCCCCCAATAAGGAATGAGGATTATCTCAAGCAAAATACTCTTCTATATCATGTGCCGAATCCGATACTGACAAATAAGAAATATCCCATCCAATGGGAAGGACTCCTATTTACCATCCAACTGGCTGAACATCTACTATAAATATAAGACCACCCATCGGTGAAAGGTACGCCAATTCTAACGCATACACTCGCCCTCTAAGCAGCCTCTTTTTCTCTTAGAAAGGAACTGACTTAAGCATCGGAGCGGCCACGGGCACAGCCCTCGCCGACCCCCTTTTTCTTTGCTTTTGCAGAGGAGAGTTACGTCCGGAGCCCGCAGATCAACAGCGTGCAGCGATCCTACCTCAGCCCACACAATCCAGACGCCTGCATCCCAGCCCTCAAACGATCCGGGTCCAACCCAACGACCCCCACACGCTCCAGCCCAGTTCCGATTGAAAGCATCATCACGTATATTCGAGATTCCTCTCTGTTTCTCTCCGATGATGAGATGTCTAGAAATAACAAAATAATACGTATATATAGGGAATCATAACCTTGAAAAAACTTAATTAGTGATATTCCGATTTCATAGTATCTACATACAATATACCATACTTTATTATATGTTTCAACTCATTATTTAACATTAATTGGGACATCATATTTTGGGTAAATCTAATAATAGTAATTTAATAACATATATGAGCTCCACATATATTATTTTTCCATCAATCTCATCTTAAAGTTTTGATGGTGTAAAAATTTGAGATGTTTCGAGGATTTTTTTTTTTTGCAAAGAGCTAAACCTCAATTTTAATTACATGAACATAAAATGGTGGTCGAGTGTGTCACCCTCATTTCCTCTTATAAGGGAAGCGGATTTCCATGTCTAAAAGTATAACCCCCACAAAGATAAATAAGAAGACAAGAGAACCATGCATGCATGTGGAAAATCTTAGGTTTTTGGTTGCTTCTCAAAATACATGCTAACACCTCTCAATCTTCAAAGTATGTCTTCTCATCTGTTTTTTGCCATTATTTTAAATTTCCACTTTGCTTCATTAAACTAAAAAAGTACAAAATCCAACATCGTACTTTGAAGTATCGTTAAAGCACTTCCTTAACTATATAAAGTTTATTTGTTGCATGTATTCAATGATTTTAAACTGCTCCCCAACTCCCACTACATTTCTTTAGTAATATATATATATATATATATTGATTTGTGACCTGAATTTGGTTTTGGACTTATGTCCAACCCGAAGGTTTGTAATATGACATTTTTGAAAAGAAAAAATTGGGAAAAGAATAGAGATATGTTGTCATAGCCGAGAGATCTATCTGACCCGAAAGGTGCCTTTCCTCGTTGCTTCCATTGCACCCTTCCTAGAAATTCGAACTCCACGTGAATCCCACCAAGCCCGCCCGACTCGACGTTACCATGAAGCTGCCTAAAATTGATGAAATTGTATTTGGAAAACGTGGGTTATAAAATTTTTCACTTTTGCTATCAAAATCACACCTTTAGATTTAACAAAAATCCGCAAAGATAATGATCGCACTATGGTCGTCCCAAAGACAAAATTACCCTCGTATAAAAAAATACACTCCCAATGTTTTCCAAATGTCCACCAAAGTGACCTCTCTGGCCTCATCAAATATAAGCTGCGGATCAATCCAACATATTTTATCGCAACTCGCTTTCTCTGCAAACCATGCATGCATATTTTTACAAAAAGATATTTACATATACAAAATGTCACATTTTAATCTTTTACTACTTTTATTTTTACACCTTATCTTTATAGATAATCACAAATACTGCCTAGGATCGAGATTCGAAAAGTTCGCTTCAACACCCGCACTAAAAATTATTTTTAAAACAAATAAACCGCGGAGCCAAACGGCCCGCGAGTACTATAAGTTCTAAAATGTTGTTAATCGCCGTTTGCACTTCATAATATGGGGGATTTTATACGTAAATGGTTGTAAAACTCGCTTATGAGAAAACCGAAGCTTTTTGCTATGAAACCATTAAAACTATTAATGCCGCCAAAACTCGCTACGCCGAAAACTGTTATGAAATCCACTCCCCGCCGCCGAAAATCTGCTCAAAACTATTACCGCCGCTGGAAACTGCTTCAGCAGGGTTAATATTTGAAAGTGCTAGCATCGTAAATCAAGAACCAACCACTGCGGGCCCATTTCCTAAATAATTCCCAGACGCGGATGCCCTGGAACCCGAACTCCGGGCATCTTTAGTGAACCTCGAACACTACCCGGCTTAATATGGTCCGGCGATCACGGCGTGATCTATATAGTATAATGAACTCCGACCAAATGTCGTTGAGGGAACTCTAACCAACACCATCGCTTATGTACTAAGTCGGGCCACAGCTAACTATATACCCGAATGTGCAGAGGGCGACCTTCACTATATAAATATATACTATATCTAACCTCCACTGCTCACTGTGCAATATATACTATATCCCATAACCTGCCATGCACAATCCGAATACATCTGACTCCGAACTCTGAATGGTATGCCATCTGTGTTTGCTAAACTAGGCCAAACTGCTTCTTTAAATACTAAAGTCAAACTTTTCATCGAGTATAACAATTGGTGGTAAAAAATATGCTTTATAAATCTATATTTTCAGCACTTTACAAACTTGTAATTTAAACACTTTCGTTTTAAGAAAATGATTTTGAGCACTCACCTTTTCTCGCTTACTAAACTTCTTGAGCACGATTCCAATAATTTTTCTCCGTCTTCGCTTGGGCCTACACATTCACGACACTACATACACAAGACAACCAACCAAATACTTTTCGCTATTTACTATGTGCTATACACTATGCACTATGCATTATTTACTATGCACTATGCACTATGCACTATGCACTATGCACTATGCATTATGCACTATATATTATACACTATACACTATGCACTATGTACTATGTACTATGTAATTCATGATACGTGATTTATATCGCATTATATCGTGATTCATACGTATTTATCTATTTTATAATGATTCATACGTATTCATTATTTCACGTGGAAACTGAGAAATCTCGCGGATTTCGTACCACGCCGTACTCGCCAAGGTAGTGTAGAAGAACTTTACTCTATCGTCCGTGCTCACCATTAATGCCAGAATCGAGAAAACTAAAATTTGGATTTTTTCAAATTTTTACCTGATTTCGGTGAAATCCCGTGGTTTTTGTACCACGTGTAGCCCCCCCGTCGTGAGCACTTTCGTTATTTCATCCGCGAAATCCGGTTGTCAAAACTCGGGAATCGGGAGAGAAAGCAGTAAAGAGAAAATAAAATAAAAATTTCATGTCACGCCATTAACGCTCTGTCCGCTTTCTCCATGTGGTTTAACTATTATATTTTTTTTCTTTTTTTTTAAGTGGACTCATATGTCCCTTTTTCTTCTTTTCTTTGAAACTGCTTCAATTCCGGAACAATTTATTTTGTCCCTGCTTCAATTTCATATTTATCCTAATCGAATATTCCTTTAAATATTTGCCAGCTTTTTCGAGATTTTTCTAAAACTCGCTGTTTCACTTTAAACCCGTCGCCTTAGAATTTCAGAAAAATATTCGATCGCTCCTGAATTTAACGAACTTCCTGTTTACTAAATTGCGAGACGAACTTTTAATCTGCACAGCTCAAGCCACATCCCGAGATCTAGAGAATTTTCGAGACTTCCCCGAACTATTTTGGCAATTTATTATTATTTTACTATTTAAACTTCCATTAATTATACCACCCTCAACTTTCCTTGTCTGCAAAAGTATCACAATTCTTGAAAACTTAAAAATTTTATCCTTTACTAAATGACACTTCACAAGATATATGCAAAGGCCCCATGCTTACACGTGATCACAGACCTCATCTGGATCTGTGTTACATGTTCTATTTTCATCATATCAACATACTAAGTGTTTATTCCTCCATTGTACAGACTTATAATTATTCTCATATTCATATAACGCAAGTTTTCTTTCATAACTCCATGTTTTTTTCCTATATGATTTCCACGTGAATCTATGTTTTATGCCATCGATTTATATATATATATATATATATATATATATATATATATATATATATATATATATATATATATATATAGTTATATATATATATATATATATATATATATATATAAAATTTAATATTTTAGTGTAGTAATTCAGTAGTCTCATGAAAATAAGTAATTTTTTCATTTTTTTTTCAAATGTGTATTTAACTAAATATATTTTGTTACTCTATGCTAATAAAATTATTGATGGGGTAATATATTTCATCCCCAATTTATAAATCTAATATTCTATTTCTAATTTTTTTATAAATATGATTTTTGACCAAAACAATGAAACATCCTTGTTTTTTTCTTTTAAAAAATAGTTTTTTTGTTGTCTTGTTTTTTAAATGTCTAGTAACAATAAAATATAAAATAAATTAGTTTTGGAGTTCAAAACTAAGAGAGGAGTTATATTTATAAAATGAAATGTTTTTCATCCCTTTTAATCAAACATGCTTAGAGGGATTAGTATTAAAACCTCGAATCCTCATAATTTTTGTATTTAACCCCAAAAAGGTTTGCCTTTAAATATAACAACTTTCTATGAATTTTGTTTTTATATTCAACTTTCATTTAATTGTAGTTTTAACATCAAAATGACATGGTTTGCCGTGCTACGTTAGACATGAGATAGAGGCTTCAGGAGATCGCTCTCTTGGATATTAAAACAAAATTAATGAAAGTTGCTATATTTAAAAAAAAACTTTTTGTTCATGATTTAAATATAAAAGTCATGAAAATTTAGGATTTTAATACTAATTTTTCATTTTTTAAAATATAATTTTCCTTTTTCAAAGCTCAGAGACACTATGTAGGGTGTATGTAGATTGTGTTTGGGAGTTCAAAAATCCTCATGATTTACTTTGGATACTACTAGTTGAATAAAATTAAATAATTTTAGAAGTTAGGTTAGAGAAGGAGGGATGATTGGTGAAATAAATAAATAGAATTAACCTTATAGAGCAGAAGAAATATATGAATAGAAATGGAGATTTAAATACATTTAATAAATTTAAACATTAATTAGTTCCATGGGTGATTAAGAGATTGTTGTGCTAATCTTTAAAGAAACATCTTAAATATCTCTAAAACCCTAAGATCATTTTCTCTCAATTTTTTTTCCGAATATTTTTTTGTCATTCTGGGCCAGTTTTCCATTTTTTCTTTCTCAATAAAATGATTATTTCACATATTTTTTCATCGTCACCAGCGTTGCATGCGATTTGCCGCCTTTGCATGTTGTTGTAAAACCCTGTAAAATTCAATTTATCCTGAAAAGGGTAAACGGTAATTTCGCTAAAAACTGAAATTTTCTGCATCTGACGACTTAAACGGGTTTCATGGTTGGAATTATCTCGCGAACTCTAGCTGCCTGGGGATCTAATTTCGCTTCGATTCGAGACTCGGCTGAAATTTCACATTTTTCGAGATAACTGGCGTCGTGACAATAATATTACGTGACACGGGGTAGTTAGCCAATGGTAGAGCACAATACGCAGACTATATGTTTCATGTGTCCATTTGCATGGGAGGGGATTATGTGTAGCTGGTTTTGAAGTGTGACATGTGTCATACACATGGCATGCCATGCATGCCATGTGGAGGTGAAATGGCTCGCGGATCAAGCATATATATGGACATTCAGTTCGGGCCTGCGGAAGTGCAACAAGACAAAGTGAGCGAAGGAGAGAAAAGAAGGAAAGAATAGAAAGGAAAGAAAGAAAAGGAAGGAAGAAGAAGAAAAGAGAAAGGAAAGAAGGAAGAAAGGAAATGAGGAAGGGAATCAGAACCAACATAGCGTAGAGAGCAGATCTGGACAGCAAAGGACTCGGAATTGCGCTACGAGAGGTAGGTTTCCTTCTACTCCGGTTATTTTACGCCTAGGGGCCACATAATGGCCTAACGGTTTCGCCCAATTTCAGGGCGAATTTAAGATGTGTGTGGTTTGGTTGTTGTTGTGTGACGGTCAAAGATCGGTTTCACGGGCTTCAGGGATCCGTCCGAGATCAAGACCAGATTCTCGAGACGAAAATCACAGCGTAATGGCAAATCCAGGTGTGTCTACCCCGCACACCCTCGCGAATCGGCCGCATCAACTCGATGATATAATCTTCTCGTCCGAACCCGATTCAAGGCTTCGACTCCTACGGAAGCACGCCGAGTCTAGAATTTAATAAGATAAAGTGCCCATCCAACAAATGGGCTGGGTCATGGACAAGCTTGAGGAATGGTCAGTTCCTTGTTTCAAACTTCTATTTTGAACCGTTTTGTATCCGAAATGCTAGGGGCTGCAAGGCGACTCTGAGTGTGGAATTGCGTGTTGGATGTTTTATGGTATTGATAAACTGACTTTCCGGATTAAGTCCGTATTTATTATGCCGGGCATGGCCGACGGCGGCCTGAATGACTAATGTGTTATTGCTGTAAATTAATAACATGTTGAATGTGAAATTATGCGGATATGTGTGTGGTAAAATGGAAATAATTATATGTATTAAATATAATTTATCCATGACACTTGGACGGTGTAATAAGATATGTTTCAGACAGACACGAAAGGCATATGTATGTATGAAATGGTATGCAATGACATTTACATTTATGCATCGACATCACGTCGAATGGTGTGAGGGATGGTTAGTCAACACCGTGTTTGGTGTTCACCATGGTAAATCAATGACCGTGGTTAGTGTTCATGGGCGCTCGAGGACATGCTTAATCGACAATCAGGTTCGTGTTCGATGGGTGAGCTTACTAAAGGACAACGCCCAAATTGAGGCCCGCGGTTACTGACATGAGGTACGCTGAAAATGGGGCGGCGGCAGTATGACACCCCACCCGGTGAAAACATGGTATATGGTTTAGATATGAAACTGCTCTGAAAGCTCGTAAAAATAAGTCAGATAGACGCATGCATCCTTCCTCGCGGAGAACCCGAAATCTAAGGGCCCACAAATGCAAAAAACACACAAGATCGGGTAAGTGAAATAAGTGTATCGAGGGTATCCAATGTGTTCTAGGAATTTCAAAACAACAAAAAGTTTTTGTTTCGAAAAAGGGTTGTGGTGGGTTGCTGACGGTTTTTCGCTACTCTGGCATATGCAGTGTGAGGGAGTCAATGAGGACTTCTGTGGATTCGAGTCATGAGGGCACACCGCATTCATGACATGTAGACATTCGTACAACAGAGTATATGTACTTGAACGCGTGCGATCAGACAAGATGGCATTGCATGTCAGTTTTTAAAGTAGGGAGTAAAATTTTGAGAGATACACCACCGCTTTGCTAACCCCCGTCATGGGACCACCCTTTCGTACACTAGAACACGATGTTCTTCGAGGTCGTAGAGTAACAAAAGGTCGTTAGGCCTTGAGAAGTATTTTTGTAAAATATATTAGAATAATCTAGTTTTAATATAGTTTGGCATGTAAAAGTTTAAAGGAGTTGTACATCAAACTCTTGTAAAATATTATAAGAATTTGTATATTTGTAAGAGAAATATACAAAAAGGCGACCACGATTATTCCGTGGGTTGACGAGTTATTAACCGGACCCCCGGATTTTGGAGTGTCATAGCATGGTATCTGAGTATACGGACTCCCGGGTTTTGGGGTGTCACATCTTGGTATCAGAGCTTAGGTTTATAAATACCTAGAGCTGGGTATTTGATACTAGTAATAGCTAAGTGTGGGAAAGGTAGGTATTCGATTACTTAGGGCTTGATGGGCACGGGTTTAGAACGTGCATTCATTGTGCATTCTGACAAATTATTGCGTACTATTATCTCATAATATTGTGTTATAAATTGCATGACTTATATACATGGTAGAATGTATATAGGAAAAGATGAACACTAGGGTTAGAAAACATAACCTGAGGGGTTCAGAGAATAAAATGAACGTGATAGTTCGAGATGTTGAGGTCTATTAGTAGTGGCACATACACTACTAGTTAGACAAGAAAAGAAATCTTAGCTTTCTATTTGACTTGTGTGGATGGAAAATCAAGGAAGAGGATGAGGTGAGACAGATCTGATCTACCCTCGGGTAGTTGAAGTATGAGGATGTTTCTTCCAAGAGTTACTCGAGATTACCTCCCCGCAGAGGGATGACTTCGTATTGAGTTACACTTGGTACGTTGTCTAATGGCGCCTCGCCTCGGAAGCTGTTGCGTGAGCCCGCTGTCCAATTGTAATAATTGGCCGACGAGGTTTTATAGACTGAGCACTTCCACCCTGAGCCCGTTTCTATATTTACTAGGAAAGAGGTCAAATTTGAGTAATGACCTGTGAGAAGGAATTCCAAGAATTGGAAACGAAGCTACTTTAGTTCCTATTTTGATAGTCCCGGAAAGGGACAGAGGCAATACGTTGTATTATGATACCTCAAGGGATGGACTAGGATGCGCTTGATGCACCAGGAGGGTAGTAGCTACGGTTCTCATTTAATTAAAGAATCATGAGCTTACTTGACACATGACATGTAGTTACGGTCATTGTCTTTACCTTAAAGGTCTGGTTCCACCATGCATACTAGTGAGAAATTGAGGTGTTTTCGCACCATGGGAGTCCTAAGTATATTTTCACATAGCGACCTCAACATAAGCAACGCAGTATGGATGGAGTATCCTGGAGGATTATGACTTCACTTTGCATTACCATCCCATTAAGGCTTAATATGGTACGAGGCACTACCGGAAGTCACTGGGATTACCGGCCAGTGTAGCTTCCTGAGTGATGTATACCGAGACTATGGATAGTTTAGACTACAGCATTACCCGATTGTCCCCGTGGTACTTTAGGGAGTCTAGTAGCCTAGTAGCTCGCCATCCCTATTGAAGCCAGTGGCGAGTCTTAGGGCGGGACATAGAATCTTGTCCTTCGAGGGGCCGACTACGATTGGATATGCGGGTATGGGGTGTCACGCCCCTTTCTAGGTCGGCCCGGAATGGCGGATCGAACGAGTCGGTGTAAGACTATATCTTGGGACCATTGACACATTCTTTCTGGTGAACTTGTACTGTGATTATACAAACAATTTGTAATAACAAAAATCATTTTCATATATAGCAGACTACCAGGAGTGGTGTCCTTGAAATCTATACATATGCGAGTCCATTTACTTATACATGTATATTTTTCTAATACAAAACACCTTGCTCCCGAGAGATGCGAAGCTTGGTCACGGGTGAGCACCTATCTACGGGCGGCACGCTCTAGCGTGTGGGATGTCTGTTTTTCTATCCTTGTCTTACATACGTACTGCGGTTGAACACGTCTTGAAAGCTTTGCGGCAGTGGGAACATAAGCATGGACAACCACCAATGGTGACCATCTCAAGCTTATACATATGCATTTCATATATCTATACATATGCATATTACTTTTGGTTACTTATCATCTTTACATTCCTATTGCATGTCACATGTTCTCTATCTTTGACATATCTCCTAACTATACTTTTATTGTATTCCTGTGCTTTGTCATCTTTTACTTATCTCTATCTTTCTTAGCACTTATGCATTTCTATCATGTATTCATAGCATGTTCCTATTCATATCATATATGACTTTCTGGTTATATACTATACCATTTGTTATGTTCTATGTTCGATTCTTTGTGTTCATGTACTCATTTCATATACAATTTTCTGTTTACTTTTCATATTAACTTTCCGTCATTTGTTCTTATACATTTTCATATATCATATCTGAGGATCGTATAAATCTCATGTTCACCGAACTTATCATGACATAGCAATACTATGCTTCTCGGATCCATATCATATCGTATAATCTCATGTTATAGAACTTATCATCACATAAGCGGTGCATAGCTACCATAATATCTTATCATATCATTTCACATGTCATATTCAAATAATTTATTTCATGTTTCATACTTTTGTAAATACCAAAGAAGTGGATATAGGAAACTTATAAGGCCCAAAAAGCTGTGCTCACTATACGAAACAATGGACTTATCGGGGCTCGGGCGTATTCCTTTGTGCGAAATAAGCGGGTCTTATCATAGCCGGGAGCGTCGTTATCATTATGCGGGGCAATGATCATCTTAACAAAGGCGCTAAGGCGCGGTGGTTACCCTGCCCCCCCAGAGCCACGATCAAGCGGGATCTATGTCATTGACCCAAATGGGGCCTCGATATCGAGCGAACTTGTATCTTGCGAGACTTATTTTCCTGCGGCATGCGATCTATCCCTCTGCGGTGGACCGCGAGCGATCCGTTTACTATATTTTCTATACATATTTCGCTGCTATGAATAACTGCATCATCGTGATTGCTTAGGCAATATATACTATCATTACTTTAAATTTGTATTAAGTTCTCATATTTGTAGCTTTACCTTTTTTCGCCATGCAGTTCTCATATTTCTCTATGATACATATATTCCTATATTTTATCATGCATGCATTTACTTATTCTTATATTCATATATGCTTATCATTCGTGTACATGTACTCATTCCTAGTAACATCTTATATCTTGTTAACTTATATCTTCATGTACTTTATTAGACTATCATATCTTATGACATATACCAATACATTTCTATACTTGTACGTTTTACTTATCTTTATCCATGCGTCTATCTCCCGTAAGAGTCTCGAGAACATAGACTTCTTCTTTAATACCCTTAAATTTACCCTTCATGTCCCAACTATTTACGTTTTATCATTTCTTATTCGAATCCACATGGTATAAACATTCGCTTGCTTGGACCGGAGATAAAGAATGAATGAGACTTAGTATGATATATACGCAGTCTGATGCGGTACAAATGACGTGCTGCCCACGTAATAGAGCGAAGTAGAAACACTAGCAAAGTGTGAAACTTAGCGATCATGTATACATGCCAAAGCACTAATCATATGTGCGTGCGCGCGTGATAGAGCGCCGTAGCACTAGCGGGGTGCGAGAAGCAACGATCATATATGTCTTGTCATTGATATCAGGTCTTAGGCAGTCATGTACAATTATCGTGTTCTCACGAACTTATCATTTATTAACTTTTGCTTACATATTCATATTGCTTATGTTCTTATTTCTTGTTCATATCTATCTCTTTTCTTATCATGTATTCCAATTGACTTTACCCATATCAAATCTACTTATGTTATTTCTAGTTCATATCTATATCCTTTCTTACCATGTATCCCAATTATCTTTAACCAAGCGATTAGTACACTTGGTAAAACAATTCAATTTCAGTGAACTAGGTCTAACACCTCGATCTGACCTCTACTAGCCTCATTAGGCATATGAATGGATTCTTGACTCAATGGGCTTTCCATGGAATCGAGAACATCCGAAGCGGGTTGATTGAGGAGTTATGACCTTAGAAGTTGGAGGTCATACATGAGTCAAAATCTGGCCCCGGGACAGGCTTACGCACCTGACCTGGACAGGCTCGGTCTAACACCCTCGGTCACTGACATCTAATGTCACTCCTCAGGCATATGGATATTCTTGACTCAATGGGCTTTCCATAGAGTCCAAGAACACCCAAATCGGAGTTCGAACGAAGGAGATATGACCTTCCAAAGTTGGAGGTCATGCGTAGTCAACCTAGACGAGCTGACCTGAACTGACGAGCTGACCTGGCCTGGACGAGCTCAATCTAACACCTCGGTCTGACATCTAATATCTTCCTCAGCATATCAATGTATTCTTGACTCAATAGGCTTTCCATAGAGTCTAAGAACACCCGAATCGGAGTCCGGACGAAGGAGTTATGACCTTCCGAAGTTGGAGGTCTTACGTAGTCAACTCAGACTAGCTGACCTTCCTTGGACGAGCTCCATTTATCACCTCGGTCTGAAATCTAATATCCTCCTCAGGAATATGAATGTATTCTTGACTCAATGGGCTTTCCATAGAGTCAAGAACACTAATCAGTTCGAGCGAAGGAGATATGACCTTCAGTTGGAGATTCATGTGCATAATCAAATCGTGGTGATCTGGCTGGACAAGGCGAGCTCACGGGACGGTGGGCTCTGAGGACTAATTTGAGCTCTACGGGACGAGGCTCTGGGACGGCGAGCTCTTTGGATGGGGCTCTCCGAGCCTCTGGGGATGAGTGCACGACCTCCATTTATGAGGTGTGACCTGCTGCATGGGAGTCTACTAACCTCTGTGGGGCGATCTCTGGCTGACCTCTCACCCATTTGGTGTTCAGAGTAAAAGACTATAACTTGGTCTCTGAGGGGTGAATTGAGAAATTCAAAACCCTAACATCAAGTTCATTAGTGTGGCTACAATTTACCAGAAGGACTTGTTGCCAAATTCCATTTATTTATGACCCGAAAACCAATTCTAAGATCCGACTACTGTATATGATCAAAATACTGAAATTTACTTGGTTCAACTTGCAGCTAGACCCTTCCCGACACACATAAATAGGAGCCTTGGGTTTTTCAACTCAACCCCTACTGAAATGAGTTTAGGAGTTCCCAAACCCAAACCGTGCACAAGATAGAGGGTTCTAAACCATGTATCTAAACTTTCTAGACTAAAACTAGACTTCCATACTCCCATAGTTTCCATACAACCCAAGACGTATCCATACCCATACTCAAATTCCATACACACATAGTTTACATATAACTAGTCCTAGTTCCATACTTTTCTATACCAAATCATAGTTCCATACTTGTGATCTTCTCTTTTCTTTTCCTTCTTTCTTCTTTTCTTTTCTCTTCTTCTTCTTCTTCTTCTTCTTCTTCTTCTTCTTCCTTTCTCTTCTCTTCTCTCTTATCCGTTTTTGCTCTCTCTTTCTCCTAAGACCAAAATGAGATATTTATGTTTGGTCCTTATTCTTATTTGATCTTATCCCCTTTTTATTTCACTTTCCAAGGAGGAAACTTCCTCCCTCTTTCCTTCAAGCCACTTGTCTCTTCCACTATTTTTCTTTCTTATTTTATTCTAATATCTTTCTTTTATTACTCTTTGGTCCTTCAATTCTCTATTACTCTTGATTTAACTTATGCCTATTCCTACTTTGGCATATGAACTTATTAAATTATGACCCTTGGGTCATGAATTGGTAATTTATTAATTTACCCTTAACTGTTGTATTAATTCCAAGTTCTTTCTTATTTTATTTTTATCTTTATTTTATTCCGGATAAATATACTTTTACTTTTATTATACCCTAAACATGTTCAAATACTGTTAGGGTATATTTTGGGGTGTTACATAGGGGACGGGTTTTGGTTCCCCAATTGACAGATTTGAGAGAGGAGATCCTTAGGGAGTTCCATTGCTCCCGATTTGTTGTGCATCCAGGCGACACGAAGATGTACCGTGATCTTCGTCGCCAATATTATTAGAGCGGGATGAAGAGACATGTTGGGGATTTTATTCGACAATGTCTCACATGTTAGTAGGTAAAGGCTGAGCACCAAAGACCAATAGGGCTACTCCAGCCATTGGAGGTAGCAGAGTGGAAGTGGGAGCACGTCACGATGGACTTTGTAACCCACTTTCCAAGGACATCGCGGAGGCATGATGCGGTGTGGGTGATAGTGGATCGGCTCACTAAGTCGGGGCATTTTCTAGCAGTGTAGATGACCTTCACATTGGAGGAATTCTGTAGGTTATACATGCGAGAGATAGTTGGTTACATAGATTACCGTGCTCAGTTATATCGGATTAAGGACCCCAGGTTTATGACTCATTTGACTTTGGAAGACCAAAGGGCCATGAGTACCACAGGTTGATAATGAGTACTCGTTTATCCACGAGACAAAATGAATTGATCGGAGGGGAAAGTCATACGAGGTTTTAGAGGACATCTTTGCGAGCATGTGTCGAGATCTTAAGAGTAGGAGAGGAGCACTTACCCTTAGTGGAATTCGCCTACAACAACAATTATCAGGTGAGTATAGAGATGGCACCCTATGAGGCTTTATATAGGAGGCCATGTCGATCCCCGATTTGTTGGACAAAGGTGGGAGAGAGTTCCATCACTAGTCCGGATTTTATTAAAGACACCTCGGAGAAGGTGGAACCGATACGGAAGCGTCTTCTCACGACTCAGAACCGATAGAAGAGTTACGCCGATAGACGGTGTCGACCTCTGAAGTTTGAGGTGGGTGATCACGTCTTCTTGAAGGTGATGCCTTAGAGAGGAGTGGCTAGATTAGGCAAATGAGGCTAGCACCGAGGTATATTTGGCCCTTTGAGATACTCGAGAGGGTAGGTATAGTTGCATATCGGTTGGCGCTACCACCGAGTTTATCAAGTGTCCATGAGGTGTTCCACGTCTCCATGCTCCGGAAGTATACTCCAGATCCGGCTCATGTAGTGGATTGGGGAGTGATTATGGTTGATACAGATTGAACCTTCGAGGAGGGATGGTCGCATTATCGGTGATGAAAATTCGGGATCGGGTTTACGACTGGTGAGGTGTTGGCGGCAGCACTAAGGGTGGGAGGAGGCCTGCATAGAATGTGAGGACTGTCGTCCGCACCTGTATCTCTTTCCCTATTTAGGGATGAAGGTGCATTGTCTAATATTTGGAACTAGAATAACTATTGCATATGCATGTGTTTGTATGTGCTAGTGTGTGAATTTCGGGGACGAAATTCTATTAAGGGGGGAAGAATGTAAAACCCGGGAAAAATTCATTAAAAAAAAAAAAAAAGGTAAAACGGTAATTTCGATTGAAAACTTGGAAATTTTCTAGATCTCGAATGATGAAATGTGCTTCACTGTTGGAATTGTCTCACGAACTCTAGCTGCCCAGACGAATTTCATCGAGATTTCGAGATGTCCAGAATTTCACGTTTTCAAGGCAATGAGAGATTATTAAGATTGACACATGGCATGAGGACACATGCCATGTGACCATGACAACGAGCTAGTGGTGGGAGAAACACATCACGAGGACACATGGCATGCCATGTCCATTGTGAGGGTTGGTGTATGGGTTTGGAAGTGACATATGTCATACACATGGCACATGCATATGCATGCCATGTGGAGTGAAAATGGCTCATGGATTGTATATATATGGACCGTCAGAGTTAGGTTAGTGGAAGTGCAACAGAAAAGGAAAGGGAAAGGAAAGGAGAGAAAAAGAAGGAAAAGGAAGAAAAAAAAGGAAAGAAAGAAAATGAAGGAAGAAGAAGAAGAAAAGAGAAAGAAAAGAAGGAAGAAAGGAAAGAAGGAAGGGAACAGAAACCAATGTTGTGTAGGTAGCAAAACTAGACGGAAAAGGACCCAGAACTGTGCTACGAAGGTAGGTTTCCTCCTACTTCGGTTATTTTATTCCTAGGGGCCACGTAATGGCCTAACGGTTTCGCCCAATTTCAGGGCGAATTTAAGATGTGTGTGGTTTGGTTGTTGTTGTATGATGGTCAAAGACCGGTTTCGGGGACTATCCAGGCGAACAAGCATGTTGGGGATGGAAAAATCACTGACGAATGGCAAACGGGGTGTGCCCCAATTTCCACACACCACTTGCGAGATCGGCCATATCAGCTTTGGGGAGGCCATGGCACCTCTCGTTTCGAACTCAGATTTTGCAAGTTCTTGGATGGAATGACCCAGTGGGCTGAACATTGGGTTGGGTCACGGATAGTTGAGAATGGTCTTCGGTTTCGAACCATTTTGAATTGATTTAATATACGAAATGCTTGGGTACGCGTATGGCTGAAGCGGGGAAGGAATTGCGTGTTAGTTTTGGGCGTAGTATTGATAAAAGGCTGGACTTTCACGGACTAAGTCTAGATTATTTGAGGCCAAACATGGCGGATTATGGTAGGAATGGCTAATGTGTGTTTGTTCTTTATCAAATTGAATAACATGCTGAATGTGTGAAATTATGTGATATATGTGTGATAAAAATGGAAATAATTATATGTATTAAATATAATTTATCCATGACACTTGACGTGTAGTGTAATAGTTATGTTGCATGTGACACGTAGCGTACATGTAGGCATGAAATGGCAGGCAATGAAATTTGCATTGCATTTATGCACAGGACATCACGTCGAGTCGGGTGTGAGTGCATGGTTGGGGTCAACACTGTGTTGGTGTTAGATGTATGTCGTGAGTGTAACACCCCGAAATATACCCTAGCAGTTTTCGACATGTTGAGGGTATTTTGTAAGCGTAATTTGAATGTTTCGTGAGTTAAATCTGAAACATAGGCTTGAAGACTTACGGAAAGTTACAGAATTAAGGACAAAATTGTAAATTGTCAAGGGCTTAAAGTCATGAACAAACAAAGACTAGAGGCTAAAGTGGAAATAACATAAGATGAGTTGCAAAAACAAGAGATGGAGGGACCTTTTTGCAAATAATGACACTTGACCCAAAAATGGGTTTTTGGAGGGCCAAACATGGCCTTAACAAACATAGTTAAAGACCAAAAAATTAATTCTCATTGGAGAGGAGCAAACCGTGAAGAAAGAAGAAGAGAAAGAAGAAGAGAAAGAAGAAAAGGAAGAAGATCAAGCTAAGAGTATGGAACTTTGGATTTTGGTATGAAACCAACCTTGATTCACGAATTCCTATGAGATTTGGCATGCTCTTTGGGTTTGTATGATGATTATTTTGCTCCAAACCTAGGGTTTTGCTAGGGTTTCATCTTAACCGAAAACTATGGAAAGTAAGGTGGATAAGAGCCTTAAAATAGTACAAGAAGATCATGAAATCCTCTCTTTGAGGATGGATTCATGTTAAATTGAAGTCTTTGAGTTAGGGTTTAGAACGTCTAACTAAACATCATGTTTGGTTTGTGTATGGGTCATAACCCATATTAGAATGGTTTTTGAAGTGATTCATGAAAGAATTTGGAAGAAAGATATCCATTGAAAGATGAATTGAGTACAAAGGAGATTATAAGATGGATTTGAAATGGTTTTGATGTGTGTTTGAAGTGTAGAATTGATTTGAGTATCAAAAATATGGAAAAAATGGGAGAAAACACACGATGCAGGCGACCCGGGTCATGTACGGTACACCTTGAATGTGTACGGTACGCCATCGAAGCGAATGTCTTAGGTACACTTTAGGGGTGTCTTTGGTACACCTGTTATCAATATTCCCAATTTCAACCAGTTTTCGTATTTTGGCCGTATCTTTCTCATTTCTTATCAATTCAGGAAGTGGATTCAAAGTGGTCAATTCAAATGGAGCTTCAAGGAGAACCAAACTTAAAGAATAGGCATCGTCAAATTCTGGCTCTAAAGTGGTCAAAATTCACTCAAAGTGGGACCATGTGCAAGCCCGATTCCTGCATCCGTTTGAACACTAAGTGGTGAGTTGTTTTGGACGTATCTTGAATTCAGTGCTCAGGTATTAGGTGATTCAGTTGGAATAGAACCATTAGCACCTTAGATTTAAAAAAAGTACAAAAGATCCAGTGTCAAATAGCATCAGAGACAAGGCATTGGAAAATAAATATTTCAAACTGTCCCTCGGTAAAAATCGGTAAACCGACTAGTTGGCATGAAAATGCCATAACTTGAGTTTGGACGATCGGTGCAGATTGATTCAATTCCTGGAGTAAAGTAGATTCATAGAAGAATAAGAATACATGAATAAGATTGTGATTACATGCTCATCATACCTTACCAGTATATGGAATATGATCTGTCATGAACGCATAATGTGGCTAACAATGCCCTATTATAAGATAGTAAGTTACTGAACTCACATAATTGTAAAACCACCTAAGACCAGTTATTAAATGACACAGCACTACTGTCCTGAATAGTACTTCGGTACTCCTGTTAGTGCTTCTGCACTCCTGTCCTGACTAGTACTTCGGTACTCCTGATTAGTGCTACGGCACTCTGATTATTAGGCTCTGATTAAGTACTCGACACTCGATTGGCCGCCGGTACTCTGATAAGTGCTACGGCACTCTGATTAGTATAACGATACTCTGATTAGTACTTTGATACTCACGATTAGTCTTCGGCACTCACATCTGATAAGTGCTCGACACTCTGTCTGATTAGTGCTATGGCACTCCTGTCCTGTTAAGTGCTACGGCACTCCTGTCCTAACTAGTGCTACGACACTTCCGTACTGTATAGTATCTTCTGGTACTTATTGTGTTGTGTCCTACTCATTCAAGTATTCAAAGTCTCTGAGAGTCAACTGACTATATGATAGACTACGAATAAAGAATAAGAGTAAGATCTGAATGCACCTCTGTATAAAGATTGTGGTACCTCTGGTGCTCCTTCTGAATAAGATCCTGTAGTACCTAGGGTGCTCACGTATCGATAAGTCCTATCTGGGTTTAGTGCTGGCAGTACCTGCGGGTACTCCATGCTCCCACGATCTGTTCTGTAGTACCTTCGGGTACTCCTGTATCGATTAAGTTACGTGTACCCTACCCAGTCCTCTGTATTTGATTAAGTTCTGTCTGTATCTTATTAAGTTCTGTAGTATCTACGGATACTCTTGTATCTAATCAAGTTCGGTAGTACCTACGAGTACTCCCGTAACGGTAATATAAATATAAGTCCAGTAGTACCTACGGGTACTCCCGTATCGGTAAAATAAGTATAAGTCCAGTAGTACCTAAGGGTACTCTACCATTATCAAGTAAAGAAAATAAGTATATGTATACATTTACGTCTGTACATTTATGGACTAATGTCCATACTTGATAATAACTAATACGTATACGTGCGATCGACCACAGTATGTGATACGATTATGATTAGTTAGACTCATTGTACCTACGAGACCTTAGCTACAAGGATAAGATCCCAGTAAGATAAGTATATGCTCAGTAAGATCGAGTATAAGTTACGTAAGACAAGTATAAGGATGCATACATGTATGAGATCTGAAATACATGTATAAGTTCTGTAATGCACGTATAAGATCCGAGAAACTAGTATGTGCTCCGAAATACCAGTATAAGTTCCGTAAGACCAGGATATACTTCGTAGTACAAGTATAAGATACGAAGTACCAGTATAAGTTTTGTAGTACTTACAAGTACTTCCGTATAAGAATAAGTTCCGCAATACCAGTACACGTTCCGTAATCTCTGTGATACCTACGGTACCTCAGGAACCGGTCATGGCTTTCAGTAGTATAAGTCACAGTTTGCAACTCCTATGAAGTCCGACTGAAAATAAGTCACATTATAAGTATAAGTCTGTATAAGATAAGCTGTAACTCCCTACGAGTCGAATAAATAAACACATTATGAGCTTAAGTACTTGTATAAGTCCATGATATGAATCTGTAAATTTTTGATATCTGATTATGGTTATACACTTATTATCATTATTAATATATCATGTGTATCTGTATAAGTTATAAAATATGTTTCCCACTAAGCGTATTAAAGAGATTAACCGGGTTTTAATCTTTGTGGGTATAGGAGAAGGCGTCGACAGCATTAGCATCTGGTGAGCCCGACACACTTGTAAGAGTTGCACTACATGGAGTCTGCGCTCAGATATGTAATTGGAATGTAAAGTTATTTTTGTATATGTATAAGTAAATGGGACTCAGTTATATGTGTATAAGTTTTGTAGGACACCACTCCGGTGGTAGTTCTTTTTATATGTATATGAGATTTTGATTATGTTATAAGATGTGGGCCATACCCACAGGAACCAGTTCGGTTTAAAAAAATCGGAGTAAAAGGTCAGGTCACGAGTCTCGCACGAAGCCGGTTAGGATCATGTCGGGTCACGTCGGGTTGGGGTGTGACGGTCGAGACATGGTTGTCGACCTTGTGTTTGGTGTTCGATGGTGAGCTCAATAAAATGGGACACAAATTGAGGCTCAGGGTTGCATGGCATGAAAATCACGTGTGTAAATGGGTGAAGTAAGTAGGGATAGACACCCCCTAAAGTGAAAAACATGGCATATGGTTTAGACATGAAACTGGCGGTGAAATCCCTTAAAAAATGTTGCATAGGCTTGCGGCGTCCTATGGTGAGAACCCGAAAATCCGTGGGCCACAAATGCATAACACACGGTATTGAGTAAGGGAATAAGTAGGCATTGGGGGTATCCAATGTGTCTAGAATTACAAAACAAAAAGCTTTTGAGGGACAGGATGGGATGCCCTTGACGGTTTTTCACACTTGGCATATGCAGGTGTGAGGGAGTCAGTGAGGACTTAGGATTTGAGTCATGAGGGACATACTGCATTCATGATATGTAGACATTCAGGTATAGCAAAGTATAGGTACTTGAATGTTTGTGATTATATGTATTGGCATTGCATGTTGCTCTTAGGTGGGGAGTAGCTTTGGTAGGAGATATATCTATCGGGCTTTTCTCACCCCGTTATGGGACCACCCTTTCAAGTACACAAGAAGACGACGCTCCTTCAAGGCCGTGAGTACGAAGAAAAGTGGGATTGTGGCATTGAGAAATATTTTGTAAAATATATTAGAGAACAAATCTAGTTTTAATTTATTTTGGCATGTAAAGTGTAAAGAGTTGTACATCAAATTCTTGTAAAATATTATAAGAATTTGTATATTTGTAAGAAAAATATACAAAAAGGCGACCACGAATATTCTGCGGTTTGACGAGTTGTCAATTGGATCCCCGAATTTTGGAGTGTCACAACATGGTATCTGAGTATACGGAATCCCAAGTTTTGGGGTGTCACAGTAGTTGTGTAGTTTCAGTACAGTGTTGCGGTTTTCGTCGTCGTGGTGCGTCGTTTATTTGTGTTTGGGTGATTCAGACGAGCAAAATATATACGATCAGAGACAAAAGATCAAATCGATGGTCATCAATATGTTGCAAAACTAGAGTCATACGTATTCTAGTCACAATAGTAATATTAAATGTGTAGGTTCAACTATCAAATATATAAGCTTTGACTTGATTGATTATGCTATTAACTTGGATGTTTCATCTTTTATGTTTTTTAACGATTTTGATTATATATTTCTATCGATATATTGCTAGTTTAAATTAATGATATTAATTTTATATTAAAAAAAATAAAGAGATTGTTGTGCTCCACACAAGTATCATTTTATTATTAAAGGGTCTTCATTTTCCATTATTACCAACTTATCATCATGAAAAGGGCACTCCAAAGACTGAGTCTAAGGGGATTCACCAAAAGATGGGGTGAGATAAGAAGAATTCTACAAGGAGATAGTCAAAAATTGGATGGCATATGAATGAATCATAACCCTCGTATTACGTTTTTCCACAAAAATTAAATTGTATTGTATTGCTTTGTTTTGTTTATTTATTTTAATTCATTTTCTTAACTCTTTTGTTGGATTGTGAGACTTGAAATTGATTTTGTTGCATTTGGCTCGGGATAGAAGAGTTGAGTTTGGTTGGTTAGCTTTAAGCTATATGAAGATGATATTAATATTAAATCAAAATCTTACAAATTTAAGTTTTTGGAGAATTGATCGTTCAACATAGTATCAGAACTTGCTTTGACGATATGATAGGAGGGTCATACGTTTGATGATGGGACATGGAGAAGGTCCATATATAGGTCTAAATGAGATAGGAAACCCAAATCCAATGATGAATTTTATTACTGTTAGTTATTTATTTAATTGTATTTTTGGATTTATCCGTTAGTACTTTTTGGATTTATCTGTTAGAATTTTTGGATTTATCCATTATGATTTTTGGATCTATCCTTTAGGATTGTCTATTGGTGCCTATAAATAGCACCTTATATTATTATTTTTGGTAGACTTGATTAATATTGAAAACTTGAAAATTTCGTTCCGTTTATTTTATTCGCTTTCTTTTTTAATTTTATTATTATTCGTAGCCGTATTACATCAATTTGGTATCAGAGCATAATTTCGATCCGAGATCAAGTTATTATTTTGTCCTGCATCATTTGAGCTCTCTCCAATTTGTGTATTTGATCTCGTTTTATTTATTTTGTGATATTATTGATCACAAAAAAAAAAAAAAGAAGATCAATGGTCTGTTCCAAACTATTCTTGGGGATACTTTTATTTTGTTGTTTAAAATAAATAGAAACTCAAAAAAAAATATATATATATATCTTACAAATTTTTAGTAAGAAATAATTTATTCTAAGACAGCTTGTTTTCTTAAAGCCATTTAATATCTTTTTTTTTAGAATATTTGGAGAAACTGCTTTTAAAATATTGTTAGAAGTATTTTTATACATGCATATGATTATTTTTATTTATTTTACTTTTATCAGATAAATACCACAAAAGTATAATTCTCAATTATATCATATTCATTTTGAATTTTTAATATTTAGAAACTATAAAACCAGGGAAAAAATTCAATTTTTCGAAAAATGAAGTAAAGCGGTAATTTCGATTGAAAACCGAATTTTTAGATCTCGAGATGATGAAAAGACTTCACCATTAGAGCAAGTCATGAGAAATCTAGATTCTGCTCGTCGAATTTGGTCGGATTAAAGGCAGTCGAATTCGTGTTTTTCGAGAGGCGCGGGTGTCGGGTGACACATGACATGATCATGTAGATGCCACATGACACTTTAAGGGAGTGACACATGGCATGATAGTCATGTGGTGTAGGATAAAGAAAAATAAAGAAAAAATAAAGAAAAAATAAAGAAAAATGGAGAGAATGACATGTGTCAAAGAGGGAAAGTGGGGAGGAAGTTTCTCCACTTGACCAATTCGTTTGATGAGGATCAAATAGAAAAGCCAAAAGAGAAAAAGAGAAAGAGAAGAGAAAATGAAAAAGAAAGAAAAAAGGAAAAAAAAACCTTAAAAGAAATGGGAAGGAGCAAACAAAAAGAGTTTGGGTGAATAAGTAAGGGAGAAAAAAAAAAGAGAAAAGAAAGAGAGAAAGGAGAGGAAACGAATAAAGGAGAGAGAGAAAAAAATAAAAAAAGTTTTGCTTCTCTCTAAGATCTATGAAAATCGGGCCATAGGTTTTTGTCGAAGCAAGGGGTAAAGTCGATCCACGCATCGAGAGTTATGCGTGAGTACCAAAATCTTAGAGTTTCGTCAAACTCTACGAGATAGGGAATTTTCCTACTTGGATTATTTTCTAGCCTAAAGGCCATTTAATTGCATGAGCGTTTTTTGGGGCCGTAACTGGCCGCGTGATTTAGTCCCAAGATTTTTAGACTGAATATTGAAAATTTTAGGCCCGGATTACGGGTAGTCTGGGCTGGGTTTGGGTTTGGTTTTAATCCTAGGATCAGTGTTTCGGGTTTTGTTGAGTTTTTTGATATCTGGATTTGTTGATGGATAGAGCAAAAAATGGTTCATGGTTGATAGGGTTTGAAATAATGGGCGCGTAGGCCCAAGATACAAGCGAAGCGTGAATTAAAAAATGGGCCCTAGTACTAGCGATAGGCCCTTAGTTATGGATCTGAAGAGTGGGCAACGAGGGGCCCAGCTACGCCCCTTTAAAAGGCTGGCAACCCAAGAAATCCATATTAGGGAAAACACCTAATCTCCACCAATCAGGAAAGTAAGATATTTCCTAATTATCACCTCGATTACCCCCTTAATAGTGGTTTCACGATAAGGAAAGAAAATCTCCCTGCAGTAGAGATATATTATATCATCCTCAAACATACTATTGATGTCACCATCTAACTAGAAACATACTAAAAATTCAATATCATAATCAATTAGAAAGAGTTGTCATGATCATTCATTATAAATACGAGGCCACCCATAAATTGAAAGGTACGCGAGACTTATAGCTAAAACTTCATTCTGACGAGTTGATATTCTCTTTCCCCGGAAAGAACTGACTTAGGCATCGGAGAGGCTACGGGCGAGCCCTCGTCGATCCTTGTTGTTTCTTGTATTTGCAGAAGAGCCCGACGTCCAAAGGCAGCGGATCGACCCAGCAAATCTAGCACGCTCAAGCCCAGTTCCGGTTGAAAAAGCATCATCAGTTTGGCGCCGTCTGTGGGAATGACAATTCCTTTACAAATAAAGCTGACCTCTCAGCGACTGATGGTATCAACTCGGAACACAAGCAGGAGCAACGCCAATCCTCTAAGGATGCAAGACCAGCCAGGCGATGTGGACAGTCGACCTCTTGGAGGCGCGTTAGAAACTGTGCGGGCCAACACGGACGAGGTGGAGGCGCTTTGCTTCACCAACCAACACCTGCTGAAAGAGTTAGAACAACTCACCAGGCAAATGCGACGCCCTCAGGAGACACGACAGGCCTGACAAGCCTAAAACCCCGTTATTGTAGGAGAACGACACCTTGACCCTCGTCGAGAAGCAGATAGAGAAGGGGAAACTAGCCACACCGAGAGGAGGAATGATGATCCTCACCCGACCCCAGAGAGGATCACAACGAGGAGAGGTCGTGAACCCAAGGTTTAGGGACATCAGTAAGAAATCGGTCACATGAAGGTAGCGGTAAGACCGAACTCCGGTCATGGGCGACACAGTACAACAAACGAATCCCCATTCACCAGGGTCTTGCACTTCCCCTTAGGTAAAGTTGAATCTGTAGTCGAGGACGTTCGACGGGACAAAGACCCAGCTAGACCACCTCAATACGTACAAAAATCAAATGGAACTACATGGGTATCAGGACCCCGTACGATGCAGAGCCTTCGCTATCACACTAAAGGGCCTAGCATTGGCTTGGTTTAACTAACTCCCGCCTTCCTCCGTCTCATCGTTCACAGAACTCTCCATCGCATTCGTCTCCCACTTTATGAGACAGATGATCTGAAGGCAGAGTTACCCATCTCTAACCATAAGCAGGCTCACAAGAAAGCCTGAGGTCATATGTTCAAAGGTTTAACACGGAGTCGCTGAAGGTGGATATCCTCGACGAGAAGTTCATCGTTACTGCTTTCATTGCAGGGTTGGGGGTGCAATCGAAAGACCTAATGTTCTCCATTTCAAAAGCCCTCGAGGCCAGCGCTGTAGGGTCTCGCCAAAGCAGTATATCAACGGCGAAGCCACTCCTCTCCAAGCAAAGAAGCTCTTCTACACAAAGGAAAGAGCGGCGGCGACAAAAAAAGAGAAGCAGGCGAGGCCAGACGGGACGGGGTGAATCCCAGGAGGAGCGGAAAGCGGGCGGTCCTCGACGAGGAGAGGGAACATCAGGATCTGGGGGGACCACCTCGGCTTTGAGGCTGCGGCGGCGATATTCACCTCGACAATATACCCCCTCTGACAGCCTCAGTGTCGCAGGTCCTACGCGAAGTGCAACACAAAGGGTTCCTGAGGTGGCCATCCCAGATGAAGTCAGACCCCACTAGAAGAGACAACACCAAATACTGTGAGTTCCACAAGGACCATGGACATCGAACAGATGACTGCATCCAGCTAAAAAAGGAGATTGAATACTTGATCCGATGTGGACATCTCAGCCGATACGTGGCCTCAGAAGGGCGGGAGTGAGCCCAGCCACCACCACCTCGTCATTGACCCAATTCAACATCGGTAGCCTTTGGAGAAATCCGTATGTCTCAGGAGAGGGGCGGGAGCGGAGAGTCAACTTCGGCCGGAAGGCCACTAGCGTAGTATCAGATCGGGGGAAACCTTAGAAGTACAAACGGTATCCAATCTTCCTCGGATGGATACTACCATAACCTTTCGGACCGACATGGAAGAGGCATCAAGTCTGTGACGACACCTTGTGATAAAGCCATAGTGGATTCAATAAAGAAGCGATCCCACGAGGGTCCTCGTCGACAACGGGAGCTCAGCCGATATCATATTCGCATCCGCTTTCGACAAAATGGGCATTGGAAGGGAGAAACTAGAACTAGTCAACGCCTACCTGCACGGATTTTCAAGGGAAAGAGTACTGCCCTTGGGATCGGTATAGTTAGTGCTCACCTTGGGAGACCCCCCATGCCAGGCCACAACAACAGTGAGATTCCTCATAGTAGACGCCCCGTCAGCCTACAACATGTTACTGGGTAGGCCCTCTCTTAATGCTATAAGGGTCGTTCCTTCCACTTATCACATGGTTATCAAATTCCTAACTGGCAATGGAGTAGGAATGGTCCGGGGAAACCAGCGCATAGCCAGGGAATGTTACTCGACATCGATGAAGCGAAATACGGTCGACAACATTTACACGGACGAGCTCGACATGTGGGACGAGGCAACCACCCGACCTGCGCCTTCAGAAGAATTAGAGCCTAAAGCGACTCGTGATCAGCCCGAGCGCCTCGTCTACTGGGATCGAGTTAAGCGAAGGCATTGAGAGAAGCTCTCTCATTCGTTTTCTAAAGCAGAACATGGAGGTATTCGCTAGGAAACAGGAAGACATGGGTGGGGTCAACCCGGCAGTGATCACCCACAAGTTAAACGTCAATCCCTCTTGTAAGCCAGTTAAGCGAAAGAGAAGGAGTTTTGCCTGAGGAAAGGCAGGTGATGATGAAGAGGTCGGTGGCTCACATCGAAACCTGAACAATGGAGAAGTAGAATACGGGAATGGTTGCCGCGTTGTTCTTGTCAAAAAGCGACCAAGTGGCGGCTTTGCATCGATTTCCCACGAGGACCTCAAGCGAGAAGCTTGCCACGAGATCGCCGCGCCTCAGTTGATCTCGCAGTAGACGCTACGACTAGTCACGAACTCCTTAGCTTCATGGACGCCTTCTCGGGCTACAACTAGATCAGTATGGACCCCAGCGACCAAGAGAAGACCTCGTTTGTCACCGGTCGGGGAACATACTATTATCGAGTAATGCCTTTGTTTAAAAAGTGTGAGGCCACTTCTTAAGGCTAAGAAACGGAGATGTTCGAAACAAATTAGGACATTCATGGAATATCACGGATGACATCTTTGGTAAAATCGATAAAGTCGAGCTCCCACACAACCCATTTCGTGAGGCGTTCAGGTCACGAGAAGAGCATAATATGAAGCTAAACACAGCTAAATCGCTTTTCAGTCTGCCAAAGTTCTTAGGTTTCATAGTCGACAAGCGAGATATGAGCCAGACCCGGATGGACAGGCCGTGCTTGATATGATGCCTCCATCAAACGTTAAAGACATTCAACGCCTGACCGGGAGAATAGCCGCGCTAAGCCGTTTCGTATCTAGGGCCAGCAACAAATGTCGGCCTTTCTTTCAGGTTCTGAAAAAGGCCTTCCAGTGGGACGCACATTGCCAAGAGGTGCTCACGATGCTCAAAATCTACCTGAGCTCCCCTCCATTATGGTAAGCCCTTCCGAAGGAGAACTCCTCACCCTCTACCTGGCCGTTTCAGACTTTGCAACTAGTGCTGCACTGGTAAGAGAACGGGACAGGGTGCGGCGACTTGATCTATTATAATGGGAGTTACGAGGGGCGGAAAGTACCCCAGATGGAAAAGTGATCGACATTGGTAACCACATATGGAAACTCGGAGCCTTACTTCAAGCTCACAGCAGCTGAAGTCCCGACCGAATATCAATGAAGCAAATGCATAAACCCGAGAAACCTGGATGAGCGTGAAGTGGAATTTATGGTGAGCCGGGTGACATGGTCTGAGCCAAAGGCAGCAATAAAGGGCGGATCTTGGCGGACTTCATCATAAAATTCCTTTCGGCCTGAGACTACGAGGCTACCCAGCTAGCACCACGACCTCCCCATACGGAATTATCGGTCGATGGGACGCTACATGAGACGGTGCGGGGACGATCGACCTCTTCGAGATGAGATAGATAAGTGCGCCCACACGAGGTTCGAACTTTTCGAGCCTGGAAATAACGAGACCGAATATGAGGCGGTCATAGCTGGACTCAACCTTGCCCACTTCATGGAAGCAGATCAGCTAAAGGTGAGTAGCCACTCCCAACTGGTGGTAAAACAGATAGAAGACTCCTACGAGGCCAAAGGTAAGAAGATGATCCTATATCTCAAAAAGTACGAGAGCTGCTCAAGAAGTTTGTAAGAGTTCAGGTCAAACATGTACCAAGATCGGAGAATTCCCGAGCTGATGCGTTGGAAAAACATGCAACAACCTCACAAGAAGACTTAGGCGATGACACCTGTAAGCACCTACAGGAGCCCTCGAGTAGCGTGACAACGGGAGTCTCCCCATTGATGTCAGCAGGCTGGATGGACCCAATGGGATCTTAGTAGATGAGTAAATTGCCATGACAAAGGAAAGCTGAAGCAGGATCGACAAGGTTCACGGTTCATGGGGAACCCTTTATAAATATTGCTCTGCCCATTCTTAAGTGCGTAGGAAGGAAGATGCCCGACTACATACTCGGAGGGGAAGTACACGAGGGCATATGTGGCAACCACATGAGACTCGGACCTGACGAGGAAAAACACTAAGCGGGGGTACAAGCGGCCCACAATGCTCAAGAGCGTGTGAAGCTGGTTAGAAAATGCAAGGCTTGTCAGGAGCAAGCCAAGATATCTCATCTCCCATCTGAACCGCTAACGGCAGTCATAAGCCCCTAGCCTTTCCAACAATGGGGGCTAGACATATTGGGACATCTACCCATTGGAAGGGGCCAGTGCAAATTTATCATTGTGGTTATGGACTATTTTACCAAATAGGCCGAAGCCAAGCCTTTGGCAACGATCACAAGAGCAGAAGGCACGCAACTTCGACTGGCGCTTTGTAATATGTAGATTTGGGACCCTGAGGTCCCTCGTATCCGACAATGGAAGCAGGTTCAAGCAATCTAAGTTTAGGGTTTACATGAAATTTGAGCTGAATCAAGAACTACTACTAGTCGACTCATTCGGTCCTAATGGGCAAAATTTGAAGTCTCCATAAGGACTTTAAAGGCGACAGCTAAGTGGAAGACTAAGGAAAATGGAATGGAGTATCTCCCCGAGGTATTATGGGCATACAAAACTACGCGCCGTCGGTAGAATCGAAACCCCGTTAAGCTCGGCCTTTGGCGAAGCGATAGACCGGTCGAAGTCGGTTCGATCTAAGTTGAACTATGAAACATCGAACACAACGAGGAGGCTCTTCGCTTAAACCTGGATCTCATAGAAGAAAAACGCGAGCAAGCCCTGAAGCGTGTGGAAGACTATCACAGGAAGACAATGAGGTATTATGACCAAAGGGTCAAGCCCAAGAGTAACAAGCCAGGTGACCTAGTTTTGAAAAAACTTATGCCAGCCAGAAAGGACCCCTCACATGGGAAGCTGGGACCTAATTGGGAAGGGCCCCCTACATCGCCTCCCATCGTGCGATCTGCAGGTATGAGCTTAAGCCCCGGAAGAAGGAAAAACCACGCCCCACTCATGGAGCCTTGAACATCTTAAACAATTCTGATGGGACCGGGCGTGGTTTGTAATAAGGTTCACCGTCTTGATTTCAAATAACACTCTGTTTCCATTTTTTAAGTCATCGGATGTTATAGTAGACCCAGACAATAAATTCTGATGATAAAGCACAACTGAAGGGGCCAGGGAAAGAAGCACACAATTCACAAAGATTATTCTTTATTCAAAAGGAACTACAACTGAATACAAAATTTCATTACATAGAAGTTACAGCCACCTCAGAGAATTACAAAGTCACCCTTTTTATCTTAAAAACCACAGTCAAAGCGAAAATCGTTCTTCACATCGGCCTACACCTCGTCATGACAAAAAACCCAAAAAAAAAAAATCTCAAGAAAAGGGAAAGGGAAAGAGAAAGAAGAAGTGTGACGAGAAAAAAAATAAAAGGAAAGAAAGGAAAAGGAAAAGAAAAAGGAAAAGGAGAAGGAAAATGAGAAGGAAGAGGAGAAAGGGAAAGAAGAGAAGAAAAAAGAGGAAAAAACGAAGAGAGTGGTACTAAAAGTTTTTTTTGAGTACACCACCCCCTCCAGATACATTCCCTAGCACAGTTCCGTCATCGGACGTAGCTAGGGAACAACATAACTCCCACAAGGGAGGAATTAGGGAAAAACACAACTCTTACAAGCAGAAGACCCGCCAGACAGAGAAACGTCAGCTCCACGATCTCAGGTAGACCTCCACACCCAATGACGACCAAACATGGCAGCTTCATCATGCGTGGATTCCAATTATGCTAAAAAGAAGAAAGAAGGTTCGAAGGATGAGCACCATCACGGAGAATTAAACCATTTATAAGGAAGCCGGGGCGCTCGGGAAGTCGCGCAATCCATTCCAATTCTCCATAAATCCGTATTAAATCTACCCGCACCTTTCCAAGAGAAGGAAGTCAAACAGGCTATGTAGCCACGAAGCCAAGTAGCTCAGGAGCCCAATAGCTCAGTTCGCAGAGCGTAACCGCTCAAACATGCCATGTAGTCACGGAGCCAAGTAGCTCAAAAGCCCAGCAGCTCAGTTCGAACAAGCCATGTAGCCACGGAGCCAAGTAGCTTAGCTCGCAGAGCGTAATCGCCCAAACAGGCCATGTAACCACGGAGTGAAGTGGGCTCGAGTTAAAGCATAACCGCTCAAGCCGAGGCCATGTGGCCACGGAGCCGTGCTTCAGGATGAGCGTGTAGCTGAGTAGGCCCATTATGTTCATGGAGGCGGTAGCTCGATTCGAGCCGAGGCCATGTAGCCCTGCCAGACCCAGTAGCTCGGGGAGCTAGTAGCTCAATTCACGAGGCGTAATCGCTCAGAAAGCGGGCCATGTAGTACGGGCCAAGTAGCCGAGCCTAGTAGCTCAAGAGCCTATTGGCTCGCGGGCGTAACCGCTCAAGCGGGCCGTGCCCAGCCCGCGGGCAGTGGCTCGAAGCCCGGCGGCTCGGTTTGAACAAAGCCATGTAGCCACGAGTCGGGCAGATTCGATTCACGAGAACATAACTGCTCAAACAGGCCATGTAGCCATGGAGCCAAGTAGCTCAAGAGCCTAGTAGCTCAATTCGAGCAGGCCATGTAGCCACGGAGCCGTGGCAAGACCCGATGCTTTCGGCTCACGGGCGTGCTTAGCTCCAGAAAAACGAGGCCATGTAGCCACGGAGCCAAGTAGCTCAGGAGCCCAGTAGCTCAAGAGCCCAGCAGCTCAGTTCGAATATGCCATGTAGCCACGGAGCCAAGTAGCTCAATTTGCAAAGCGTAACCGCTCAAACAGGCCATGCTTAATACAGACGAATGCTTCGGGGCCCGTAACCGGGGAGCCCGATGGCTCGATTCGAACGGGCCAGCGCAGCCCGCGGGCTTCGTGGCAAAGGAGCCCAGTAGCTCAATTCAAACAGGCTATGTAGCCATGGAGCCAAGTAGCTCAGTTCGCAGAGCGTAATCGCCCAAATAGGCCATGTAGCCACGGGCCAGTAGCTCGGGAGCGGCTGGCTCAGTTAGAGCGGTAGCTATGGCCACGGGCTAAGTAGCTCGGTTCCGCAGTCGCCCCAGATGGGCATGTAGCCCGCGAGCTAAGTAGCTCGATTCGTAGGCGGCCGCTCAAACATGCCATGTAGCCACGGAGCCCATTGCTTTCGGTTCGCGGCATGCTTAGCTGAAGCTTGGCCCGTATAGCGAGCTTAATGCTTTGAAGCGTGCTCTGGTTCGCAAGAAGCGAAAGCAGCTCAAATAGGCCATTTAGCCACAGAGCAAAGTAGCTCAGGAGCCCAGCAGCTCAGTTCGCAGAGCGTAACCGCTCTAGGAGAACCTCCCATCTTGAAAACCAGGCAATTCAAATCAACTAAACAAGGAAAGGAGCAAAGTGTCGATGAATGAGTATTTATATCAACAAATAGTCAAAGTCGAAGCATTACAAAAACCCGGGCTCTGCTAGGATAAGCTAAAAAAGAAGGGAAGAGCCCTAAATGCGGACGTTGGGCCCAGACTGCTGGAAGGGGGAGGAATTGTGGCTCCCAGACGACGAGAAACGGAAGAACTAGCCCCGGAGGGCAGGAATCAGGGCGAGGGCTTTTGATCGGGGAAACACCTCGCTTTGCATCAACCTCAACCTCGGAAGAAGATCCTTCAACCTCCTCATCGGAAGTGGATGTTGAACTTTCAGTGCAGAAGCTCGGGAAACGGTGAAGCGAGAAGCCACCGGAGGCCCATTGGGTACATGCCTTGTCTTTGAGCTCAGCTATCACTTCGCCCCTTTAGTTGGCCAAAGCCTCCTGCCTTGCAAAGTCCATCCGAAGCCTACCAAGCTCTTCCGTGAGGCATTCCACAGAGTTACCTTCTCAAGGCTTCTTGGAGGACGCTCTAAGAGCTGCCATCTTGGCGCGAGGATCACCTGGCGGCACAAACCTGCATTCATGCGCCGGCTCGTCTTCGGTAACCTTCACATCCTTCCGGGCCTCATTTTCTTTATCCTTGGCCCGCGCCTTCACCGCCGAAGCGTGCTTCAGGTTAGACCTATACTTCACAAGTTCCTCAGTCAGCTCCCTTATCTGAGCTTGAAGATTAGCTCTCTTGGAGGTCAAGGAAGCGACCTTGGCCTTGTAAGACTTCGTCGCCTTAAGCGGAAGCCCTCGGTAAAGTGGCCCTCCTTGCCCAGAACCTGCGCCACTGTTGAAAATGTGATTAATTACAGCTGATCATCAGCACAATCATGGCTTGGAGCGTACGGGCGGTTCCTTGAATAAAGACGAGCCTCCTCGACGAGGCGGGCGCCCACCCTCCCCGAGGTGGGAATCGGCGTAGGATAAAGGAAAGCAGGGCCGGCGGCAGGCTCCACATGAGAAAGCAGAGTGTCCTCATCCTCACGGCCTCGAGGCCGGTCGCGATTCCCTTTGTCACCTCGTCAAAGCCTTTGTGGGAGGGGTGGTGCCCCACAATGTGTGAGACTCCGGACCGAGATAGTGAGGAGGCACCAGGGATTCATTCGCCCCTCCCAGGGCCACCAGCCCGACAATGAGGCGAAGGCGGGATAGGGCCCCACCTTTAGGGTCTTGCTCAGAGCAGGAGGGAAGCCCTCTGGCGAGATCGGAGGTTTCCGTTTCACGCTCCTCTTCTTCTTTGCCAGCACCTCGGGCGGGGATCGGGCTCTCCTCATGAAGCCGGTGGGGCCGAAGCAGACGGTGAGGAGGATTTGGGGACGGAACACTTCATGACGGAGAGGGGAGAAGACCTCAGGAAAGGAAGTTGGGCAGGCCTCGCATCGGACGACCCAGGAATATCCGACCTAATGAGCTAGGAATAAGCTCGCGGGGCGCACCTCACCAGCTTCCGCTTCACCTCCTTGTCCTCGAGACTAAGATCCAATCGAGCACTTGAAGGCCACACGACCAAAGCAATGTTAGAAATATCCTATGACTGTTGAAGACCAAAACAAATCAAGACGAAGGAGAGCTCACGAAGGTTCTCAGGGGTAGTCCAAACGACAGGAATGCCAAGGGTGTCCTCTCGATCAAAGGGATTGTACTCCCAATGACGGCTACTAACAAAGAAATAACGTTCCTTCTAGAACTTGTGCGAGGAGGGAAGGTCCAAAATGATCAACTTAGAGCTAGAGCGCTTGGAGATATAAAGAAAGCCTTCGATGGCCTCCTTTACACTGAAGAAGTCTAAAAGCAGGGCAATACTGGGAACACCCAAGCCTTTGTCCCTAAAAACACTGCAATAATCCACTAACACCCTTAAGTTTGGGGAAAGGAGAGGGGCAAGACATTAAATGTCATAGGACCCTTTATAAAAAGGATGGGTGAGCGGAGGTCGTTTCTCGAACGCCACTTCAAAAAAAGCATACCATTTTAGGCAATTTCAACAACGTAGTGGTCAAAGACGCTGGGCACTTAAACCTCGGACCCCAAACTGGGTCAGATCGGCCGCAGCAGATTCACCACACAGGAACTGACCCAAACTGGGCCCATCCCTGCTCACAGCAGCCCTCAAATACTTAGAGCCACTGGGGAGCCGACTTCGTTGTGCCCGCCTACCCTTATCCAAGGGAAAAGGATCGCTCTCCGGCAGCCTGCGAACCACCACAAACAAAATTTGGCCGCATTCCCCGTGAGTCCGATCCACTAGACGCCTGCAGATTACCTCATGCTATGAACAGAGATACTCACGACCCATGGAGGTGCTGTGGTTACAAGGAAGAACGAGAAATCAAAGGAAACGCAGAGCCCCAACTGGGCATGCCCTAGAACCAAGCAAGACTTTGAAACCAAAAGGACGTAGAGAAGAGAAGACGATCAGAACAAAACAAGACAGACCCACCCCTACGCGGGTATCGTGACCATCGAAAGTAGTCCCAACACTAAATGGATAATAAAACAAGGAAAAAGGAAGCACCAATTTGTAAAGGCAAAAAAGATTCGAGAACAGAGGAACAAAGTACAAACGGTCAGGGGACGTTTTTAAGGAAGCCAAGAGCCACAACTGAAATAAACGCGAAAATCGAGAAGCCGTCATATCATGAAGACTTGAACACTGGCAAGCCCTAATCAAACCCCTTCTTGAGTAGCCACGTGCATCACCATCCAGAGAGATAACCTCGCCACGCCCGCGAATGGGTGCGGTGGGGGCAATCGATGTGGTTTAAATAAATGGGCGCACAGCCCAAGATACAAGCCTCTCCAAACAGAACAAAAGTAATCAAGATTATAAGCCAGACTCTAATGTCCTCAAAGGCAGACCCAAAATGAGGGCCCAACTCACCCCTTTAAAAGGCTGATAGCCCAAGGAATCCATATTAGGGGAAAACACCTAATCTCCACCAATCAGGAAAGTAAGATATTCCCTAATTATCACCCCTCAATTATCCCTTATTAATTGGTTTACGATAAGGAAAGAAAATCTCCTACCCAAAGGAGAGAAATATTGTATCATCTCCAATGAGAAACATACTATTCAAAGGTCACCATCCAACTAGCAAACATACTATTCAAGATCATAATCCAATTAGAAAGACATGATTAATTCATTATAAAGACAAGAACTCCTATATGGAAAGGTATTATACTTTCATATTCAAATCATTTCTTTTAAGATCATCTTTCTTCTAAATGAACCCAGGGACTTAGTGGTTCTGAGAGGCTAAGGAAGCAGCCTTCTAACTTGTTGTTTCTTATATTTGCAGAGTACCATGCCGAGGTAGCCGGATCACCAAGGTTGAAAAGATCACACTAATGGCAAGGACCAGAGGTCTATCATGTAGGTCCCGAGATTTGGGCCATTTTGTGTGTTATTGCCGAAAAATAAATAACATGTTGTTGTGTGGTAAAATCATGTTAATATGTGCTTTCTTGATGCATAATGTATTTAAAATGAAGAATGGTTATACAAAGATAATTTATCCTAATCTTATGTAATACAGATGTAGCCTATTATGCATAGATGAACATAGCATGAAATGGCATGATTGCATTTCATATGCAATAATACATCACAGCCAGCCCGTAAGGTGCATGGTGTTAGTCATTCACCATTTCAAGTGAATGAGAATGCGGATCGCTTTTATCCATCAAGCAAGATTTATCCGAACTCTATTTTAAACCAACACCTACTTGCACTCCTTCGCCTATTTAAGGCCTCAAATATAGCAATAAGTGTCACATTGTTCAAAGAGAATGAAGACGGAAAACAGAGGCCTGTGTTCTTCGCCAAGAAGTCCACGGCATGTGGTGAGACTGTGTGTATAATCCATCTGCTGTGCCACTTAGCCCTTCTGATAGAAGAAACTTCTACCCCTACTTCCAAAATAACTGATTGACAAACAACCTGACCTCCTCTCCCAAGATCACAGTTCGTAACGGTTGTAATAACGGATCGTCGGGACAACCTAACTGGGCGAGTATGACATCCAATATGTCAAGGTCGGTATGATTAAAAAGCCGATCGACTCTCATAGCGTAATCTCCCTTAACGTGAAATGAGCTTCCCATGCTGATTTGGTGGACGCTAATATTGACTGGTGTCTAGACAACCGGCAGCACGGCTTACGCTAAAACCCCATCCGAGATAAGACTAACAGTAATCTAACCCGCTTAACGCTCCAACAATGAATCGATTACGAGGCCATCCTAGTCGGCTCGAACTAGCGCCGCCTTGTCTTCCCCGCAAGCTCTAGTCCAGCGATTCTGCACTGGTGGTTGGCAAGTTAAAGAATAAATTCAAATCAGACTGAATGGTGAAATATGTCTCCCAGTTGAAACAACGCTTGAGCAGTTTTTCGATCTGGAAGTTGGAGCATATTCCTAGGGACTCTAATGAAAAGGCAGACGCCTTGGATTTTGTGGCCGTTTCTCTACCAATCACTAAAACTATATTTCTACCTATCTATTATCAGCCAGTCTCGTCAATTGCATCCCCACAAGTAAATTAGTGAGAGGTTCTCTTATGGATGACTGTATAACATTAGAGTCTACACATGACAACTCCTTAGCAGAGACAGGCCCACAAACTCAAATCCAAACGCTAGATTTCTTTTCCTGGTCGATGGCATCTATTCAAACGATCCTGCGCCCGTGACCGAAATGCTCGACGCCGAAAGGTAGTCATTATGTGTTGCCAGAATCGCATTAAGGAATATGTGAAACCATCCTAGTGGTGACCTCAGTTTAATGGTCACACTAATAAAATACTAATAATCGGCGAGAGCGATGTATCCAATTATATCAGAAATGTGATCGCCGCGACTTGCTCCCATCCCGAAATCACCCCGCAAGACCCGATTCTGTGTCGCAGCTCGCCTTTCACCCAATGGGGATCGGAGAAGTTCAGACTACTTACCCACCGCCGCCTCAAAGAAGTTATTGGTGGCCATGGACTATTTTAGTAAATGGATCGAGGCCAAAGCATTCTCCTCGATCAAAGATAGGATGTTAATCGGCTTTATCCGAAGAAATATCGAGCTACCGCATCCCCCAGATTTCACCAGTCCGATATATCGAGCTCCTAATTTGATAGCCGGGTCTATCAAAACTTCTGTCAAGAATTGAAGATAAAAAATCTATACTCCACCCCGCGGTATCCGCAGAGCAATGGTCTGACAGAGGCCTCAAACAAAACCTTATTGACAGCTCTGAAGAAACGGTTGGATTCGGCTAAGGGAAAATGGGTGGATGAACTCCCCGGGGTACTCTGGGCCTACCAACTATCGCTTTCAAAACTTCATCGGTATATCCTCATTCACAATTACTTATGGATGGAAGCTATAATCCCTATGAGAAATTGTATGCTTTACCATCCCACAAAGACCTTTCAAATGGGGAACGCAGATTTATGATCAAGGATCTTGACACGCTGATGAATTGGCGTAGAGTCGTATACTGCGATAGCTGGCCCTACTACGTCGATTGGAAGTTCTACAACAAACGGGCCAACTTCGAATGTACTACAACTGGGGTGGGACTCCGGTCCTAAGAAAGTATTTGAGAATACAATGGACCACCATAGAAAGTTCTAACCTAACCGAAGGACCATATCTTGTAATACCAGCCTATGAATCCAGAGTCACGCTTTTAATAAACTGATAAATCTCCTCGTACTCGTAATGGGGAACGCTACACATCTTAAGAGGTATTATCAATAAAGCAATAGATTCACACTGTCTATTACGCCATCCATTTTTCTCCTTTCAGCAGGTCAATCTCTAAAAGCCCGATGGCTACAGTAAAATGACCTTGTTCGGCCCGCTTTAGATAATATCTAATCGGTCAACCTAAGCCCTGATGACGCAGAATAGATCGTCCACTTCGCTTTAGATATTTCATCTATAATTGTCAACCGAAGCCCTGGATGGCACGTAATGACATGTCCTACTTCGCTTTAAATAACATCTAACTGGTCAACCTAAACCTCGGATGGCGCAGAAAATGACATGTCTGGCCCAGTTTAGATAACATTTGACTGGTTAACCTAAAGCTTGGATGGTGTAGAAAATTACCTATCCGGCCCAGTTTCGATAACATCTAACTGGTCAACCTAAAGCCCGGATGGCGTAGAAAATGACTCCGCCCCGCCCGCTTAGTTTCGACATCTAAAACCGGTCAACCTAAAGCTCGGATGAAGTGAGAAAATGACCACAAATGAAGCTTATAACATCTAATCGGGTCAACTGGAAGTCAGATGATGAAAATGCACTGCCCGGGTCAGGTGTTTAATAACATCTTAATCACAACCTAAAGCTCTGATGGTGCGTAAATGACCTATCCGACCTGGCAGAAGTATATCCTGCTGGTTCATGAGAATCCCGATGGCGCAATACAAGAAGACCTATCCTACCATTATAGGTAACTCAGAATTGCAGCTCTAATTCTCTTAGATAATCAACCTTCAAAGATAAAATCTCGCGTATTGTAGAATTAAGACATCCTGGCCAAATCGATGATTATAACTTCACGCCACTTACTAAACCAAAAGGGAAGGGTTTATCCAAAAAAAACAGTAAAATGGCCTTTCTGGAAAATAGGTGTTGTTTAAATAAAATGTCTTGCAGCTGAGCACGCCGACGAGCGAGTGACTACCCCCCAAGCCCTAGCCCCGCAGCAACATCGCTTTTTCCTTATCCGATCTAGCCGGAGGCCCAACGGAATATCTACTCCATCCCCAGCAGTCGGGAGACTCTTGGCTGGAAAATCTTCCCCAATAGTCTTGATAGGCTCAGCATCGGGAAAGACAGATGAAGAACTTGGGGGGCATCGAGGGTTCACAAAAAATTCTGGAGTCAAAGGAGTCGATGTGTCTGGCATCCCAGCTGGGATCAGGGGCTCACTCCCACATATGCTAAAGAAGGCAACAACAGCCATAGTCATAGTTGAAAATCACATCACAACCGCATCGAATTGGCTCCACTACTTATTTCGAAAGTCCTCTCTCGAAAAGTAGCAAAATCGTCTTTGGTAGCCCCTAGCTCCATCAGCAAAGACAGTCGTTCATCCGTCAGACGACCATTCTCTTCCTCCGCCTTTCGACGGGCCTCTTCCGCAGCAACCAAGGCTTGTTGGGCGGTGTCACGCTCGGAATCCACCTTCAGCCGAACATCCTCGGCAGCTGCCAACACATGTCGAACGCGGGCCGCCGCTTCTACCGCGCCTGTGCACCGCCATTGCTTCACCCTAACCGGGCTATAGCCGCCATGACGGCAATGCGCTCACTTCACCACCTTTTCCAGAATTTTTGGCTTCCAACCCCAAATACCGAAGAAAGCGTTTCTTCCAGCAGGCATCCGCTTCGATTGGAAAGCCTTGAT